>CAWZZZ010000092.1:0-26285 GCA_963966595.1 Physocephala rufipes
ATATATATATATATATATATATATATATATATATATATATATATATATATATATATATATATATATATATATATATATATATATATATATATATATATATATATATATATATATATATATATATATATATATATATATATATATATATATATATATATATATATATATATATATATATATATATATATATATATATATATATATATATATATATATATATATATATATATATATATATATATATATATATATATATATATATATATATATATATATATATATATATATATATATATATATATATATATATATATATATATATATATATATATATATATATATATATATATATATATATATATATATATATATATATATATATATATATATATATATATATATATATATATATATATATATATATATATATATATATATATATATATATATATATATATATATATATATATATATATATATATATATTATATATATATATATATATATATATATATATATATATATATATATATATATATATATATATATATATATATATATATATATATATATATATATATATATATATATATATATATATATATATATATATATATATATATATAGATTATATATATATATATATATATATATATATATATATATATATATATATATATATATATATATATATATATATATATATATATATATATATATATATATATATATATATATATATATATATATATATATATATATATATATATATATATATATATATTATATATATATATATATATATATATATATATATATATATATATATATATATATATATATATATATATATATATATATATATATATATATATATATATATATATATATATATATATATATATATATATATATATATATATATATATATATATATATATATATATAATATATATATATATATATATATATATATATATATATATATATTATATATATATATATATATATATATATATATATATATATATATATATATATATATATATATATATATATATATATATATATATATATATATATATATATATATATATATATATATATATATATATATATATATATATATATATATATATATATATATATATATATATATATATATATATATATATATATATATATATATATATATATATATATATATATATATATATATATATATATATATATATATATATATATATATATATATATATATATATATATATATATATATATATATATATATATATATATATATATATATATATATATATATATATATATATATATATATATATATATATATATATATATATATATATATATATATATATATATATATATATATATATATATATATATATATATATATATATATATATATATATATATATATATATATATATATATATATATATATATATATATATATATATATATATATATATATATATATATATATATATATATATATATATATATATATATATATATATATATATATATATATATATATATATATATATATATATATATATATATATATATATATATATATATATATATATATATATATATATATATATATTGTTACGTTATATGTTTTAAATCAGAATGAATAAAATTCTTATTTATTTCTATATAAACTATAGGTACATATGATGTTCATAAATTTATATTACAAAGTATATTTTAACAAGTATATATTTGTTTACAGAATTCAAACCTTCTTTCCAACACTCCCACGAGGATTGAATTCTCTTACGCCCAATCTTTCTCTGCATTCTGCAAATTGCTTTACAGGTAGAGCTTTGGTTAGAATATCAGCTGTCATTTGTTGAGTACTGATGTAAGTTAATTTTATTGAATTGTTTTCTATCAGTTGTCTGACAAAGTGATGCCTAATGTCGATGTGTTTTGATCTTGCATGGTATACATTATTGTGAGCTAGATCAATTGCACCTTTGTTATCTGATGCAAGACTCCAAGAAAGTTTGTCCTCTTTGGTAATTTCAGCAAACAGAGTTTTTAGCCATATAATCTCCTGGCAAGCAGCTGAAATAGCCATATATTCGGCCTCGGTTGTTGATAGCGCTACAGTGGTCTGCCGTTTTGAATTCCACGCTACACAACCTCCTTGGAAGAGAAATGCGTAACCTGTCGTTGAATGTCGATTATCTAAATCGTTAGCCCAATCTGCATCTGTGTAACCATTGATTTTATCATCTGTTCCTTTTGTAAATTCCATTTTATGGTCCATCGGACATTTCAGATATCTGAACACACGCTTTACAACTGTCCAGTGAACTTTGCCTGGATTTTTGTTGAATCTTGACAATACTCCTACTGCAAATGAGATGTCTGGTCTGCTAATCTGTGCGGCATATAACAAACTTCCGACCTCTTCTTGGTAAGGAATGGATCCCATTTCTTGTGCTTCATCTTCTTTAGTAGGAGAGAATGCAAGGGATAATTTTTGATTTACATCCATGGGAGTACTTGCGCTTTTGCAGTCTGCCATATTGAATTTATTTAGAATTTCTAATAGATAGTGCTTTTGATCTATCCATAATTTTCCCTTTTTCCTATCTCTCGTAATTTTCTGTGTCATTAGAGAATATCAGTATGTCATCCACATATATTGCTATATATAATATTATATCCCTCTCTATGTAGTAATATATGCAAGGATCTGTTTTGGACTGTTGCATTCCAAAATCTTTTAACGTGCCGTCTAATTTTCGATTCCAGCAACGACTTGCTTGTTTTAAGCCATATAATGATTTTTGTAATTTACATACCTTGCCTGTCTCATTTTCAAAGCCTTGAGGATGTTGCATATATATTTCTTCGTTTAATTCACTTTGAAGAAAGGCCGATACTACGTCCATTTGATCAATATCCAAATTGTATTTTACTGTTATTGCTAATAATAATCGAATAGATGTGTACCGTACTACTGGAGAGAATGTTTCTTCATAGTCTATGCCTTGCTTTTGTGAGAAACCTTTAATTACCAATCGTGCTTTGTACCTTTCGATCTTGCCTTCACTATTTTTCTTTAATTTAAAACACCATTTGTTGGTAATAGCTTTCTTTCCAGGGGTAAATCACAAGTTATCCAGGTTTCATTATCAATTAGGGACTCGTATTCTGCTTGCATAGCATCTAACCACATCTTAGATTGTGGACTATTTAAAGCTTCTTGAAAAGTTTTCGGTTCTCCATAACGCTGTTCTTCAATTCCAGTATGTGCATATCGGTTTGGTGTTTTGATGGTTTTTGTTGACCTTCTTAGTTTTAGGCATTCCGGAGCTTTAACCTTTACTTCTGGTTCAACAATAGTTTCTTCATCATCGCTGTAGAATGCATCGTCAGATACTTCTATTTCTGATACCTCTTCTAATATTTCTTCTTCATTTTCTTCTTTCTCAGTAATATACCTTGTCTCCGGATGTATGTAAAAGCCATTTTGATTTTCCGTTCCTTCGTTATTATCGAAAAATTGATTTTCAAGAAAAATTGCATCTCTGCTTATTATAATCCTTTTTGAAATCAGGTTTAGGAATCGATACGCTTTTGTTTCTGTGCAATATCCAATAAATGTGACTTCCTGACCCTTCGAATCAAGTTTTTTCTTTTTATTTTTGGAATATGAACTATGGCTTTGCATCCAAAAACTTTAAGATGCTTAATGTCAGGTTTACGACCAGACCATACTTCTTCAGGTGTATAATTTTGTAATCCCTTACAAGGTAATCTGTTTACTAGATAGATTGCCATGTTTACAGCTTCTGCCCAATATTTTTTAGTCAAATTTGAATGTAATAGTAAACACCTAGCCTTTTCTATCAGAGTTCTGTTCATCCGTTCTACTAAACCATTTTGCTGTGGAGTATAGGGTGCAGTCGTCTGATGAATTATCCCTTTTCTTTTAAGTAGATTAGTCATTTGTTCATTACAGTATTCTTTTCCATTATCAGTTCGCAGAATCTTTATTTTTTGGTCTGTTTGATTTTCTACCATATTCAAAAATTCTTTGAAGCATTGTATGACCTGATTTTTTGACTTTATAAAATATACAAAAACTTTTCTTGAATAGTCATCAACGAACAATAACATGTATCGTGAACCTCTGAATGATGGCTCTTCCATGGGTCCACATAAGTCAGAATGAACAATTTCTAAAACCTTTTTAGCTCTTGTACCATTTTCTTTGAATGGTAGTCGGGAAATTTTCCCTTTAAGGCATGTCACACATTCTGAATTCTCAATGATTTCTTTCCTCCCTATCAAATCGCCTATTGATTTTTGCAGACTATCATTACATGGGTGACCCAACCTTGTATGCCAAAGGCTAGCAGTACCAGTTACTTTTCCAACACATGCTGTCTCTTGAATCTGATATCATTTAAACATTCCATTTACTATACTTCCTGTTGCAATTAATTCATTTTCTGAGCTTATTACTTTGCAACCATTGGAATTGAAGGTTACTGTGTGACCTTGCCTTACTATTTTGGACACAGACAACAAATTTGTGTGAGCCTCAGGTAAGTATAATACGTCACATATTTTAATTTGATCTCTCTCATTTTTATTTAGAACAACATTTACTTCAACGTCGCCAGATGAATTACCTCGCATTTTTGAATTATTTGCAGTAATGATTTCAAATTCTGGACATGGTGCAAGATTTTTTATTACGGTCATATTCCTACACATATGAGAGGTTGCCCCCGAATCTAAAAACCAATCATCATACCGAGACTCTTTGGCTGCTAATGAGGAATACATAGTTCGTTGTTTTCTGTTATTAAATTTCATACTTGAAACCTTCGTATTTTTTAATTTTGGACAATTGGCTTTAATATGTCCAAACTCCTGACAGCCGAAACATCTGGGGCCTTTGCTTAATGGTTTACGATATACTGATGACTTACTTGGTTTTCCAAAGAGTGCTGTGCATTGGTCAGGGGTAGCTTGTATATCCTGTAGCAATTTCGTTTTGATGTAGTCACTTGTTATCTCTACTCCCGAACTTTCGATGCCCATAATCATCGGTTGATATTGTTCAGGTAGACCCGCCAGCATTAGTGTTCCCATATATTCCTCCGTAACTTTTAATCCCACGTTTGTCAACTTATTTGCCGAAGTCATGATTATGTTGATAAATTCTTCCATCGATGTGCATTCTTCCATTCGAGTTGTAATCAGCTTTCTCAAAAGACGTACCTTACGTGTGAGCCCGGAATCTTGAAAAGCCCGTTCAAGATTTGCCCACATGTCTTTTGCTGTTATCGCACTCTGTATGTGAATGTAGAGCATAGGATCCACGAGGAGAATAATTTTTGACCTGGCCACAGTATTCTTCTTGGCATCTGTTTCGGTACCTAGTATACATTTCCAGAGGTCTTCCATTTGCACGTAGGCTTCTACAGCGAATTTCCATTGTTCCTAATTCTCCCTTCCTTTAAGTTTTTCAATTTGGGGAATATTCGACTGAGACATATTTTCAAAATTCAAAATTTTCCAAATTTTTTTTTATGAAACTGAAAAGCCTCCTGGGCCCATAACCTGTTACGTTATATGTTTTAAATCAGAATGAATAAAATTCTTATTTATTTCTATATAAACTATAGGTACATATGATGTTCATAAATTTATATTACAAAGTACATTTTAACAAGTATATATTTGTTTACAGAATTCAAACCTTCTTTCCAACATATATATATATATATATATATATATATATATATATATATATATATATATATATATATATATATATATATATATATATATATATATATATATATATATATATATATATATATATATATATATATATATATATATATATATATATATATATATATATATATATATATATATATATATATATATATATATATATATATATATATATATATATATATATATATATATATATATATATATATATATATATATATATATATATATATATATATATATATATATATATATATATATATATATATATATATATATATATATATATATATATATATATATATATATATATATATATATATATATATATATATATATATATATATATATATATATATATATATATATATATATATATATATATATATATATATATATATATATATATATATATATATATATATATATATATATATATATATATATATATATATATATATATATATATATATATATATATATATATATATATATATATATATATATATATATATATATATATATATATATATATATATATATATATATATATATATATATTGTTTACACCAAATCAAATTTTTTTTATCCCCCCTGCATATCACAAGGGGAATACTGGACGGACCATGGTAGAGACTCGCCATGGGGCGAGACTCGTTATCTCGCAAGATGGCGGGAGGCGTCTTTTTTGTTCTCTCTTTCAGTTCTACCAGTAGGACGAAGAGAATACGACTCGCACCCCAATCTTCGATTAATAGAAAATAAAAATATACGCGGAAATTATCCCGAAAATCGCAAGTGATAAGTGATCTGCTCAACCATTCCTGTATTCCTGTTAACCTTCCGGAAAAACATCGCCGAAATAGCAAGGGATCTGCTCAACCACTCCTCTTTTCCTGCTACTATTAAGGAAAGACATCACATAAATAGCATGGGATAAGTGATCTGCTCAACCACTCCTCTTTTCCTGCTACTATTAAGGAAAGACATCGCATAAATAGCAAGGGATAAGTGATCTGCTCAACCACTCCTCTCTTCCAGTTACAGTTACGGAAAACCACCGTTCGAACCAAGGTGAGTAAAAATGTTCATTAATATAAATTTGTGATCTTGGTGTTCAGGAACACGAGGGAAGTTCAGTAAAAGAGCGGTCCTTGTTCCAGTTGGTTAACTGGAGCGAGCCCACTCCCAGAGCTTCAAAGCTCACCACCCCATAGCTCCTTAGCACAATTTACATGGTCCTTCGAGCCGGATACAATCCGGAAAGTGATCGCTCCATCTTTTCCCTCTTTTTCCAACACCAATCACATCATTTATACTTCTTATTTAAATTTTAATATACACAACTGTATTGTGGGGTACATCAAGTGGTATAATTGTGCTCGGCCCACAGACTGAGCCACTCGCCATTCACCACGTGTCACCCCATATCATTTTATACATACATACAGACATATAAATAAAAAAAAACCGCAATAACACGCCATACCGCGTGGTCTTTCATTTTCGAGTGTACTGGGATTTGTGGGAAATCAGTTACGCGTTTTTTGTTGATAATTTCATTTTCTCTCGATTGCTCAGTGAATTTCTCGGTTTTTCAACCATATTCACTGGGCCTCAATTTTTATTCAATCCGCGTGTCGAATTAAAGTAGTTTTCTTAATTTTCTGTGAAATTCGGAAAGTTTTCTAGAATTTTAATTATATTGAAATTTTGGAATTTCGATTAGCGCGTTTTGAATATAATTTCATTTTCTCTCGATTGCTCAGTGAATTTCTCGGTTTTCCAACCACATTCACTGATGCCTAATTTTTATTCAATCCGCGTATCGAATTCAAGTAAAGTGTTTTTCTTAATTTTCTGCGAATCGGAAAGCTTTCTAGAATATTTAATTACATTGAAATTTTGGAATTTCGATTAGCGCGTTTTGAATATAATTTCATTTTCTCTCGATTGCTCAGTGAATTTCTCGGTTTTTCCAACCATATTCACTGGTGCCCCATTTTTTATTCAATCCGCGTGTCGAATTAAAGTAGTTTTCTTAATTTTCTGCGAAATTCGGAAAGTTTTCTAGAATTTTAATTATATTGAAATTTTGGAATTTCGATTAGCGCGTTTTGAATATAATTTCATTTTCTCTCGATTGCTCAGTGAATTTCTCGGTTTTCCAACCACATTCACTGGTGCCTAATTTTTATTCAATCCGCGTATCGAATTCAAGTAAAGTGTTTTTCTTAATTTTCTGCGAATCGGAAAGCTTTCTAGAATATTTAATTACATTGAAATTTTAGAATTTCGACTTGCGCGTTTTGAATACAATTTAATTCTCTCTCGATTGCTCAGTGAATTTCTCGGTTTTCCAACCACATTCACTGGTGCCCCATTACCATTTCGATTAACTAGTCTTTAATCCACATTGTCTTCATTTGGTTTACACAAAATAACCAACCCTTAAACCATCTCCGCCACTATGGATCCTGTCACACGATTCGACCAAGCCTGTGAGACTCTAGAGGAATTTGAGGCTGAGTACCTGAATATCCCAGAATCGGATCACCGGGAATATACAATCAGCACCCATCTTGAAGAGCTCAGGGTCATCTGGGGTGATCTGAAGACCGCGTACATGGCCGCCCTAGAATGCCTTTACGCTCTGCCTCGTTCGCCCGAGGATAAACCGGACCTGGCAACCGAGATAAACCAAGCGAAGGTACACTATCGTAAATGTTACCAAATATATGTCCGTTTTGCAAACCGCATTAACGAACAACAATGTTCTCTGGCCCAGCATCCCAGATTTAGCTTTCCAGCAGATGCAACCACCCTGCCGCAGGCCGCGGTAACCCATGTCGACACCATGCCCTGCCGACATATAGTGATACTTCCCTGCGACACGGATGTTTTTCGAGGCGACTATAAATCTTGGCCGACATTCCGGGACATGTTTTCGGCCATTTATATTCGAAACAGCCAACTAGCTCCAGTGGAAAAGCTATTTCACCTACTGCAGAAGACCCAGGGTGAAGCTCGTGAAATCGTCCAGAAGTCTCAACTGACCGATAGTGGTTTTGAAGAAGCGTGGCAAAACCTTCAGGAACGCTTTGAAAACAAAAGAATACTCATAAACTCGCAGCTTAGAGTTCAGTTCAACCTCAGCCCCGTTATCAAGGAAACCGGCCCAGAAATTAAGCGGCTTCAACGCGATATCAACAACTGCCTCTCGGCCTTGACGAATTTCGACGTCGACATCAGTAGCTGGGATGTTATCATCGTCCACCTATGCTCCTCTCGTCTTCCGGCCGTTACTCTTGCCCTCTGGGAACAATCGCTCACTAATAAGCACAAGATCCCTTCGTGGATGGAAATGGACACCTTCCTAAATCACCGATTTCAAACTTTAGAAACGGTGGATGATTTTCGTCGGTCGCCGGTGCCAATCCGTCGGGCTCCCCAAACCACCGAACGAGCACCCAAGACCACCAAACCAGTGCATACGTACCAAGCCAATATCACTCCTCTGGCGTGCAAATTATGTCCCGGCCAACAACATTCCCTTAGAAAATGCCAAAGTTTTGTGGCAATGAGTATCGACAAAAGACTAGCGTTCGTTAAGAAGCAAACCTTGTGCTTTAATTGTTTCGCCCATTCTCACGGCCTCAATAATTGCAAAAGCTTGTATAATTGGGCCGTGTGCAACCGGCGGCATAATACGCTCTTACATCGCGAGGTGACTGCGACCCCCCTTTCTGCCAACGTGTCCATATCGGTACCAAAACCCTCGCGCATTATTTCTGATCCATCTCGTTCGCCGTCTCCGCGAAAAAATAGTCCCTCGTCTGAAAGACCGTCCACCTCTTCACAAGTAAAAAGTCGAGACACTACCAAGCATTCTCATACCGCGCATCTACAATCCCCTCAAGACCGACCTTTAAAGTTGACAAATCATAATGCCATGCAACCACATCAGGTGTTGCTTGCAACGGCAATGATCCATGTTATACATCATGGCGAAGCATTCACCGTTCGCACACTTATAGACCCCGGTTCGGAAGCCACTTTTATTTCTGCAAAGCTCCAAAGAAGGTTGCACCTGCCTACTCGCACTATCCAGGCAAAAGTGGCCGGGGTTAATAAAACCATTACTGCCCTAGTAAATACGTTTTGTTCGCTCCAAATGGGATCGCCCAGAATATCTCTGATCAATATTAAAGTGGAAGCACTAGTTTTGCCTAAGCTTACGGACAATCTTCCAGTCTGCGATATTGATCGAAATCTGATAACCACTCTCCCTGACTTCCCCTTAGCCGATGTCAATTTTCACTTAAGCGGACAAATCGACATCCTCATTGGTGCAGATGTTTATCCAAAAATTATTTTGGATGGAATCCAACGAAATGTTTTGGGTTCGCTCCTAGCTCAAGAGACAATATTTGGATGGATTCTCACCGGTCCATTACCCCCGAATCATTCTTTGCCCCCATACACAACGCGTGTTTCATTCTACAATGAAGTAGCAATTGATCGCCAACTAAGCCGGTTTTGGGAATTAGAAGAAATTCCGCAGCGAAAACCCCTCAGTCCGTCCGAGAAATTTTGCGAAGAGTTGTATAAGCGCACCACCCATCGTCAAGAAGACGGGCGATATGTCGTTTCTCTCCCATTCAAAGAAAATTTCCCACAGGAAGCTCGATTGGGTTATTCTCGAGATATCGCGGTCAAACAGTACCTCCGGAACGAGGCTAAACTACTAAAAACCCCTGAAAGTAAGGAATTGTACGATTCGGTGCTCAAAGAGTACATTAGTCTGCATCATATGATTGCTATAACGCGTCCACCAAGCACCCCGTTCCCTCGATCTGACTGTTATTATCTTCCTCACCACGCAGTGGTCAAGCCCGACAGTAGCACAACTAAGGTGCGTGTGGTCTTTAATGCGTCCTGCCCAACTTCCAATGGTACGAGTCTGAACGACGTGTTATATCCTGGTCCGGCTTTACAATCTGATCTCAATTTATTATTAATGAAATGGCGGCTCTATAAATACGTTTTTAACGGCGACATTGAGAAGATGTATCGGCAAATCATTGTCGAACCCGGCCAGGTACCATACCAACGCATCGTGTTTAGAAATTCTCCCAATGACGACATTCAAGACTTCGAATTGCGCACGGTTACTTTTGGCGTCAATTGCGCCCCCTATCTGGCTATCCGCACCCTTCACCAGTTAGCGGAAGAGGTGCGAAATGCATATCCCTTAGCTTCGCAGGTGCTCACCAAATTGATGTACGTTGATGGTGCTTTGGCCGGAGCTCACGACGTAGAGACTGCCATCGAAACACGTCATGAATTGACACTGGCTCTAGCGACGGCCGGTTTCCACCTACGAAAATGGACGGCCAACCACCCTCTCGTTCTACAGGACATTCCCGACAATGACCTCCTTAAGAAGGACTTCCTTGAATTTGAGGACACTAGCACAGCGAAAACTCTTGGTATTCGCTGGAATGCTAAATCGGATTATTTCCAAATTGCTGTGGAACCCATTCTAACACAAGAAAGCTATACTAAACGCCAAGTACTTTCCTCTATCGCTCGTATCTTTGATCCAGCTGGTTGGTTAGCTCCGGTGGTCGTAGTCGCTAAAACCATTATGCAAACCATATGGTTAGATGCGACAGGATGGGATGAACCCTTAAAACCCGACACTCTGTTGCTCTGGTTGATATTCGCTGACACATACCCCCAAATAAGTCAAGTGCGAATCCCTCGGTGGGTGCATTTCACACCGGCATGCATAGCTGAATTGCACGCTTTCTGTGACGCATCTGAAAAGGCATATGCGTGTGCGGTATATTTGAGAACTGTCACAGATCGCAATGTTAAAGTTTATCTGCTCTACGCGAAAACAAAGGTAGCTCCCATAAAGACTATCTCCGTTCCCGGGCTTGAATTATGCGGAGCCACACTATTCGCGGATATGATTAAAGTCCTATTACCCCATTTAGATTTTCCTCACTGTGACCTCTATTGCTGGACTGACTCGATGATTGTCTTGGCTTGGCTTAGACGTCCACCTTGTACCTGGACTACCTTCGTAGCCAACCGGGTCGCGAAAATCGTGGAAGCCACCGACCAAGCGCGATGGTCCAACGTACAGTCAGTCGATAACCCAGCAGACTTAGCCACGCGTGGCATGTTGCCATCCGAGTTGAGCGTTTCATCGCTCTGGTGGAATGGTCCCAGGTGGTTGTCGCATCCCCAGGAGGAGTGGCCCCTTGCTGATCACTTCCCTGTCCTAAACACTGACCTAGAGGCAAAGCCAGTAAAAGTATTAGCTACTCATTTCGTACCTCATGAAGACATTGTGGAACGGTTATCGGTCTTTCCGAAAGCGATCAGGGTGATTGCTTACATTTTCAGATTTTTCAATCGTACTCACCCTCGATATAGCTCCTCATTCAATCGGCCAAGCCCGGGTATTGAAACTGAAGAGATCAGACACATTCAAACACGTCTCATCCAGCTCGCTCAACAAATTCACTACCCGAATGAGTATCGCACACTTGAACGGAAAGCATTTATAAGCTCTAAGAGCGCGATACTATCTCTTAATTCGTTTCTTCACACTGATGGTCTCTTGCGAGTGGGAGGTCGATTATCCGAATGCCCGTCTATGCGATTTCCTGAACGACACCCCATTATACTACCATACAATGCACATTTTACCAAACTAATAGTGCGCTGGATTCACAAAATTTCGCTGCATGGCGGCAACCAACTTATGCTTCGGTTGATTCGTATGGAATATTGGATTCCAAAGGCAATGAATCTTATCAAAACCACTATCCATCAATGCAAACCTTGTGTGATACAACGACATGCGCAACGAACCCAAATAATGGCATCATTACCCCCCGATCGAGTATCCATTTCTCGCCCCTTTGCCTCTACCGGCCTAGATTTCACTGGTCCCTTTGAGCTCCCCTCCCCGCTCCTATTCCTATTCCTGTCCCACCCCACTTTTCCAAGGGCCGCCGGTCCCGAGCCGTAAGGGGCTCAACCGGAAGTGACCTGCACGGTTGCGAAGCTCCACCGGAAGCTATATTCTGGTACCACGGGAGACAGGTTGCCCATTGGCTGGAATAGCTCTCATGCTATCTGGTCAACTCCTGTCTAGTGAGGTAGGCCCCCTAGTGGGAGCATCGTGGTGGCTGTGGTTGTTCCCAAATTCGCGGGAGACATAGGGTTGTGTTCACAACTCAAGAGGTGTTAGATAGGCCTCGACCCCCAACCAAGGAGTAAGTTCATGCCCTTACGCATGGCTTTAAATCTGGTACTGGTGATGGCACTTCGTGTCATCCGAAGGGCGCTGGTCACGCTTGTATCGACCCCATGTGGGATGGCCCACCGTGACATTAAGCCTACACGGCAGGGGGTCACGTAAAACAATATAGCTGTTGACCCCGACGTTTAATGGTCAGCATAGTTGCCTTCCAAGCAGTTGATCCGGGTAATGTACATGCGAATATATGCAAGTGCAAAATATTAATTGAGTCAATCGAAGTCAACAACCTTGTCGTTGACTCTGCAATTTTTATATTTTGTTATTCAATAATAAAGGGCGGACATTGAACTGTCCGCTAGCTTATATCTGCTGACTCTCAGGTGTTGTTAATGAACTAGCTACTGAGACGTCTCAATTGCACTTGCATATGTCCGCATATACCTACACACATACATACATGCCATACCGGCAAGAGAAAATTGCTGAATTATATTAATATTATATTAATATTTAATATTGCTTATTAATCATTTAATACGTTTTTTACTATTGTATAACGTTTGCATTTTAATAATTGGTGAAAAATTAGATGTAAAATTTGCATAAAAGAAAGAAAATAATAAAATTAATCGTGAGTGATTAACGAGCTACACAACAGATAAGGCGTAAGAATCTTTTTACCATCCCTAAAATTAGCAACAGGTTCAAGTGCTTGTTTGCTAGCATCAACAAGGTCCTGGTTTATTACCTGTGACCACCACATAATCTACTTAACATTTGGTGACCCCGACGTGATCCAATTCAAGTATTGGATCACAAACATTCGGTTTGCTGACTACCTGGAGCACATTTAGGAGCACCAGTTACAGTTGAACTCATCGACACATCGTTGGATTCAAAATGGAAACATTTGAGAACTTGATTTTGTCTCAAAGGGCAACCGCTGACTTGATTTCCAATATCATCAGAAATTACAAAAAAGATTCTGCTGATAGGAAACAAGAAGGAGCCTATTACGAGAAGCGAATCAAGAATTTACAGCATTTAATAGCTCAATTCACCAGTACAAATGATCAAATTCGTATAATGCCAGATGTCCAGATGTCTCATGATTATTATACTAAGGACTATTACGCTGAGATAATGGCCTTGGCAACACACTATATCACGGAGTTCAAGGAAAAGCTTGAATTTCTGAATAAAAAAATCTGTATTTGATGATCATGAGAAGGATGCACCAACCAGTGGCGCACAAGCGACAATGCCACAGCCTGAGCAACAAGCGACAAAGGAAATGGAGGCATCAACTTTAACAAAGTTTATAAGGCGTCAACGTGCTCTTTTTAATTCCATGGATCGGCTGTTGGATGGGATAACAAGAGATCCGAGTACGCAGATAAGCTATGCAAAAATTAATCTCCAACAAATCAATAAGCTATGGCAAGAAATCGAAAATTTAAATTATAACATATGGGAAAATTGTGAAATTCCATTAGATATGGGTTATGACTTCGATCGATATCTAACATTGGAAAAGGGAGTTCTTAAGCAACAGAAACTTCTAAGCATCAAGAATTGTCATTCAGATCCAATTCATACGCCCGCACTGAAACTTCCTAAAGTCACCATTCCAACTTTCGATGGTGACTATCTGAAATGGCAGCAGTTCTGTGACATTTTCACAAAAATGATACACGAACAACAAATACCAGCTGTCCAAAAAATGTGGTATCTAAAGGCCAACATTTCTGGAGAAGCAGAAAGGCTGATTCGACATTTACCACTTAGCGAAGAGAATTATGCCTCAGCATGGAAGGTCATGCAAGACAGATACAATAACAAACGAGTTTTGGTTACAGCATTTATTCAAAAAATTTTGGAGCAGGTGACCATTACCTCTGAAGCCACATCAATTAAGAATTTCCACGATAGTGTGCAGGAAAGCCTATTAGCATTAAACAACTTAGGCATTCTGACGAACGAATGGGATCCGCTTTTATTACATATACTCATCAAAAAGCTGGATCGTCAAACTCACGTGCTATGTGAACAATCTTTGAACAACCCTAGGGAATTACAAACAATTGACGGGTTCCTAAACTTTCTTCAAAATCGTTTTCACTCACTACAAGCAGTGGGAAGGAAAGACAAATTTCCAAATACAAAAACAGTGACGTCTGTAATAAAAGAAAGTAACAATACTAAAATCTCGAAATGTGGATGCTGCAACGCGGACCACCATCCACTATACTATTGCGAAAAGTTCATAAAATTGAGCGTTCCGGACCGCCTGAAGTGGGCTCAAAGGCAAGGATTCTGTTTCAACTGCTTGCGAGCAGGCCACAAAGCTAAGGCGTGTTCATCGAGAAACTGCAGCAAATGCTCTCAAAAACATAACACGTTACTTCATTTAGAAGCAAATAAATCTAAAAATAATAAGGTAGCAGCAAATACGTCAATATCAGCAAGCAGATTAACATCAACCTACCCAAACGAGTCAACTCAACAATCAACATTAGCGGCATCCAGCAATGATCCAAGAGATCAAAAATATGTTCTACTTGCGACAGCCAAGATTATGGTCACAGCAAATAATGGCCAAACAAACACATTTAGAGCTGTTCTGGACTCCGGATCTCAAATCAACTTGGTTACGGAACGACTCATAAAACAACTAGGAGTTAAAACATCTACAAAATCAATAGTCATAGAAGGTATTGGAATCAACATAAAGAGCAGTAAAAATCGTGTCAATCTATCCATGCAATCATCAAGTGGGAGATTTTCTTCGCGATTTGAGGCTTTCGTGTTACCCCAAATAGTGTCGCCTCAACCAACTCAACCTTTAAATACTTCTGGATGGCATATTCCAACAAATATTACACTGGCAGATGGTGAGTTTTCAAAACCAGGCAAAATAGATGTATTACTTGGTGCAGAATTATATTACGATTTGCTACTCCCTGGAAAAATACGGTTAGGAAAACAGTTGCCAATGCTTCAAAACAGTGTATTTGAATGGCTAGTATGTGGTAAGATCAATACTGATGGCAACAATTCTGTTACGTGTGCCATACACGGAAAAAATTTTGTTTCCACCAATGAACTAGTGGAACGCTTTTGGAAACTAGATGAGCTCAGTGATTACCACAACAACAATTTTACTGCAGCAGAAATGCACTGTGAAAAACATTTCACTCAAAACGTCCGAAGAGATTCTTCACGAAAATTCATTGTCAGGCTACCATTTTCTGAGAATTCTTCAAACCTAGGAGACTCCAAATCAATGGCACTTAGCAGATTTCTAGCGTTGGAAAAGCGTCTTTCTAAAGATCAAGCACTAAAGGCGGAATACGTCAAATTCATGGAGGAATATGAATCACTAAGCCACATGGAACAAATACAGCCTAACGACATACCAAAGCATCACTATTTTATACCCCACCACTGCATTTTTCGACCTGACAAGAGCACAACCAAGCTACGGGTGGTATTTGACGCATCTGCAAAAACATCAACGGGATTATCATTAAATGATATACTATATTCCGGCCCCGTGGTACATAGTGATTTGTTTTCAATCTTACTGCGTTTCCGGATTCCAAGATATGTTTTCACTACTGACGTAGAAAAAATGTATCGGCAAGTCATCATCGATCCGAAGGACCAGGCGTATCAACTTATCCTATGGAGAGCAGATCCTGCAGAAAAACTTAAGTATTATCGCTTAAAAACCGTTACATACGGTACCACTTCCGCTCCTTATCTTGCCACTAAATGTCTGCAATATTTAGCCGTACAACACACCGCAAGTCATCCTTTGGGAGCACAGGCTTTGCGAGACGATTTCTATGTTGATGATTGCCTGAGTGGATCTGACACCTTGGCAACAGCAATAGACATGCAGAGTCAGCTTATATCTCTATTAAAAAGCGCTGGATTCAGGCCTCATAAGTGGTGTGCCAATCATCCAAGGCTGCTTCAAGATATTCCACGAGAGGCACAAGAGATAGATCTGGACCTCGACAATGAAGACAAATTGACAACAAAAACATTGGGGTTAACATGGATCCCAAAGGCAGACTCACTCTGTATTAAAGTGAAGGTTTCAGATACAACAAGCATCAGCAAGCGTGTCGTCCTATCGAATTTGGCTCAAATCTTTGACCCCTTGGGTATTCTTGGACCAGTGGTAGTAAGTGCCAAGCTGTTTATCCAAAAACTTTGGTAAATGAAATTGCTTTGGGATGAAGAAATACCGGAAGAACTCAAAAGGCTCTGGATTTCTTTCCGATTGAATTTGACAAAATTAAACCAGGCTCATATTCCCAGGCATGTATTTGATAAACAAATACCTTCAACCGTTCAAATACATGTCTTTGCTGACGCATCTGAGAAAGCGTATGGAGCGACCGCATATCTACGTTCAACATACAGGAATAAGGTCTTAGTGAGGTTACTTTGCTCAAAATCTCGTGTTGCCCCACTCAAAAGACAAACATTGCCACGGCTGGAGCTCTGCGCTGCTTTACTGGGAGCAGAATTGGCAGAAAGAGTTAATAGGGACTTACGCTTAAACAACGCTACAGTATTCCTATGGACCGACTCTGAGATCGTTCTTCAATGGATAAATTCCACAGCATCATCGTTCTACACATTTGTAGCCAATCGAGTATCGAAAATTCAACAATTATCAACTGCAAATCAATGGCATCATGTTAGCTCGCATCATAACCCTGCAGATCTACTCTCAAGAGGATTAGCCCCGGATAAACTTCTATCCTGCAACCTATGGTTTTACGGTCCATTATTTCTTCATGGAAATGAGCCTTTCACACCACAACAATGTTCAAAGGCCATGATAATAGAAAAAGATCTAGAGAAAAGACAGAAACATACTACGCTTACTACCGCAATGACTTCAACAGGATTGGAAGGGATGATCTACAAAATAAACCATCACAATTCTTTTAATTTCCTCTTACGAGTTGTCGCATATATGCTAAGGTTCATCAAAAACATTAAATGCGCAAGCAACAGGCCGTCACAAGTAGCTTTAATGCCAGAAGAGCTTCATAATGCACGGTCCATCATTGTTAAAACTATTCAACACTCAGACTTCGGTGAAGATTTGACGCATCTAAATAAGCACAACGCCGTATCGAATTCAAGTCCGCTAAGCACTCTCAAACCATTTATTGATGATCGCGGAGTACTTCGAGTTGGAGGACGCTTAGAAGCATCAGAGATGTCATACGACGCAAAACATCCCATCATACTTCCATATAACGATCCCATTGTTAAGCTGATATTTAAAACAATACATGAGGAAAACATGCACTGTGGTCAGCAAACTCTTCTGTCTTTTGTAAGACTGCAATTTTGGCCTATAAAAGGAAAAATAACTGCACGCAACATTGTCCACAACTGTGTCCGATGCACAAGGGCTAGACCAAACCTCATGAATCAGGTGATGGGAAATTTACCTGCAGACCGAATCACACCAGCAAGACCATTTTTAAACACTGGTGTTGATTATTGGGGTCCGCTCTGGGTGCATTATAAGATAAGGGGTAAAAAACCGCACAAGGTGTATATTGCAGTTTTTTGCTGCTTTGCTACAAAGGCAGTGCATCTAGAAGTCGTTAGTGACCTAACTACCGAAGCCTTCATTGCTGCCCTAAAACGTTTTATAAGCCGCCGTGGAAGATGTAAAACCTTGCATTGTGACAACGCTACTAATTTTGTAGGCGCAAACAACCAGTTACAAGAGCCCAATAAGGCCATCTACTCCGAAGTAGCTCACAATACAATCGCCAAAACTTGCAGTCAAAGGGGTATTGAATTCAAATTCATTCCTCCTCGAGCACCACACTTTGGTGGATTATGGGAAGCAGCAGTGAAATCTGCGAAACACTTACTCATCAAAAACACTTCAACAGCTTCTTTAACTTACGAAGAGCTTGAAACCGTTGTCGTTGAAACAGAGGCGATTTTAAATTCTAGACCAATGACACCAATGTCATCCGATCCATCAGATCTAACAGCTCTCACTCCAGGTCATTTTCTGATTGGAGAACCTATAGTAGCACAAATTGATGCATTTTCAAAGGATCATAAAACAACACTTGCAACGAGATGGAAGGTGATAGCCCAACTTAAGCAGGAGTTTTGGTCCCGCTGGACACGAGAATATCTCCAGGAACTGCAGCAGAGACACAAATGGCGTCAACAGGTGGACAATATAAAAGAAGGAACTATGGTCATTATCAGAGAAGAGAATCTACCACCACTTCAATGGCAACTAGGAAGAATTCTTCGGACCTATAAAGGAGATGATGGAGGCATTCGAGTCGTCGATGTAAAAACAAAAACAGGAATATGGAAAAGGCCAATTCATCGGCTAGCTCCATTACCGGTGGAATCCCACAAAGATGAAGATGACACTGATCCAAGCTTAACAGAAAATCCTGTTCCATGTAAAAAAAAGAAAATTGCATTATGTTCTCCTGTAACTTCCATAGTATCGCTCATGCTTCTTCCATTAATTCTGGCACAACCAATTAACCTTACAGTTTTCAAAAATAACCCAGGAATATACTTCGAGAATATTGGCACAACCAATCTAATAACAGCAGAATGGAAAATGATTGTTTACTATGATCTCACTCCAATAAGAGATGAATTAAACATATTATTCAGTAGTACAAGTGTCCTTCAACATCTCTGCAACCAATTGCCTCATGAATTTAACTGTGCGCCTTTAGTCAATCATTACCTACACGCGCCGTCAGACCTACAATTAAATAACAACCTGCTCTTAAGGGATCGCAAGAAACGTGCTGCATTGGATATAATAGGAAACATCGCTAACAAATTATTTGGAGTCTTAGACTCTGATTTCGCGAATGATATGTCAGACACAATTAATAAGATCAACAACAATGAAATGCATATCAATGAGGTTCTTAAAAGGCATACTTCAGTCATAGATTCAACTATTAACATCATAAAACGAAATCAAGAGGATACAAATTCACGCATCAATCAACTGAATGAACGAACCAAAGAAATTCTTAACGAAGTCAATCATGAAGCAAAGCAAACAAAAATATTCCAAATTTTTATCTCTCTGACTCTACAAATGTCAATAATTATGACTGACTTGCAACGTATACAAACCACCATAATCAACGTTTTAACTGACACACATTATGGAAAAATTGGTCCATTACTGCTATCTCCATCCCAACTAAAGCGAGAGGCAGTCAACATCAGGAGTCATTTGTTTCCAAATCAACAATTACCTGTTCAAGAAGAGGATATATTGCATCTGTACAACTTAATGACTCTGCAAGCAGGCATTACGGACCACCACGTCATATTCGTGATCAAATTTCCATTAATAGAACAGGAGCGTTTTGATCTTTTCCGAATCATACCGGTTCCAATACAGTACAATAATACAGTCATATCAATCCTAACAGACGCAGACATTTTAGCGACAAACAGTCATAGGGATCAGTATTTTCCATTAAGTCTGGCTGAACTTGAAACCTGCCGTTTCTTCAAGGAATCAAATTATATGTGCAATGATAAACAATCAAAGTTCAACAGAGGATCTACGTTGTTTTCGTGCGAAATAAGTTTACTGAACAACGGCACGTCAGAAGATTGTAAAGTAACAAAGCTACCTAACGATTTTTTGTGGATCCAGCTTCATCATAAAAATCAATGGATATACACCACAAAGGATCCTATTGAGATGACAGCGGTATGCGGTGCAACCATCTACCAACTTAAATTACATGATTCAGGAATGGTCTCAATTCAACCGAATTGCATTATAAAAAATAGTTTAATAACAATCAGAGGACATACTGAGGTCAACAGTAACGTGCACGCATCATATGTAACATTTGGAAATTTAACTGTCATTGAAAATTTTCCCGACATTAACAAAACATTTGAAAGTGATAATTCAAATCGGTACAACAATACGGAAGAGCTCACATCCTTACAAAGAAAGTTAGATCCGACCTTTTCGGATACATCCTTTTCAGATAGATTACAATTTAACACCACTCATCATTATGTAGTGAGTTATTCAGCATTGGTTATATCTATATCTATCATGTGCTGTACAATTTGGATAATCTTCAAGTACTACAAAAAATCCAAATTTCCTCCACCAAAACCGAAGCGCGCAACCACCTCGCAGATATTCATTGTTCCAGATGAGTTGAAAGCTTAGCTTCAACGCGCGGAAGAATGTTGACCCCGACGTTTAATGGTCAGCATAGTTGCCTTCCAAGCAGTTGATCCGGGTAATGTACATGCGAATATATGCAAGTGCAAAATATTAATTGAGTCAATCGAAGTCAACAACCTTGTCGTTGACTCTGCAATTTTTATATTTTGTTATTCAATAATAAAGGGCGGACATTGAACTGTCCGCTAGCTTATATCTGCTGACTCTCAGGTGTTGTTAATGAACTAGCTACTGAGACGTCTCAATTGCACTTGCATATGTCCGCATATACCTACACACATACATACATGCCATACCGGCAAGAGAAAATTGCTGAATTATATTAATATTATATTAATATTTAATATTGCTTATTAATCATTTAATACGTTTTTTACTATTGTATAACGTTTGCATTTTAATAATTGCTGAAAAATTAGATGTAAAATTTGCATAAAAGAAAGAAAATAATAAAATTAATCGTGAGTGATTAACGAGCTACACAACAGATAAGGCGTAAGAATCTTTTTACCATCCTTAAAATTAGCAACACGTTCAAGTGCTTGTTTGCTAGCATCAACAAGGTCCTGGTTTATTACCTGTGACCACCACATGATCTACTTAACAATAGCGGAATCTGGTCCCTTTGAGATCAAAAATTATACAGGACGCGCGTGTCTGATTACCAAAGGATATGTTTGTGTTTTCGTATGTTTCTCTACTAAGGCCATACACCTCGAAGCCGTGAGCGACCTTACTACCCCAGCTTTCTTAGCAGCATTTACTCGTTTTGTGGCCCGACGTGGCTGTCCCGCCGACTTGTACTCTGACAACGGCACAAACTTTGTTGGCGCCGCAAAGATACTTGGAGAAGAAATGAAGACATTCCTTCAACAATGTGAGCCGCTAATAGTCAACCACTTTGCCTACCAAAAAATCCGGTGGCATTTCATACCAGCCGGTGCCCCACATATAGGCGGTCTGTGGGAGGCTGGTGTCAAAAGTTTTAAATGTCATCTCAAGAGGCAAACCAATGAAACTCGCTTTACATTCGAAGAGTTTTCAACCCTTTTGGGCCGAATTGAGGCTTGTCTCAACTCTCGTCCTCTCTCAGCGATGTCGGAAGACCCAACAGATCTTCAACCCTTAACACCAGGACATTTTCTGATAGGCGGTCCTCTTATGGCGCCGGCTGAGCCGGAAATCCATGAACAACCCATTAAGATTATTAACAGATGGCAAAAACTCAAAGCTATCTCCCAAAAATTCTGTCGTCGATGGAAAACAGAATACCTCGCCGAGCTTCAGCGACGGCAGAAATGGAACACCCGCAAAAGGAAATCGAAATCAATGACCTAGTCGTGATACGTGATGATAATTTACCCCCTAACTCGTGGCGTCTCGGCCGCGTGACCCAGGTTTTTAAAGGCAGTGACAATCATATGTGGGTGGCCAGTCTTCGGACCGAACGCGGGGGTATCACCAGACCAATTTGTAAACTGGTCATACTGCCCGCATAACTTTTTCTCTTTATTAATACCTTTTCTTCCGTTTCAGCCTTTCCCATTAATACCAATAGGAACCCGAGCACCCCGCCACGTGATGTGGAAATAAACTGTTTCCGCACGCAATTGGTCCGCAATCTGGAGCTTGACTCCTGGAGGTGCACCACCACGACTGACGGCCCAGTCCAACCAAAGCCCACATCAGGACCGGTAAAATGTAAACCGTCACCCATCCGGGCCCCATCACCCGCTCCCTCCGAGCCCCATCCGATCCATCTCATGAAGCCATGTTCCATGTGACTATTCCTGTCCACCGGGATCATCCTAATCCACCCCATTCGTCCGTCCCCAGTCCTGGATCCATCGATGCTTCTCCAGTCTGGACCCCTATACCTGAGGCATTATCCTTACATCCTAGTCCGTCCGGATCAAGAGCGACCTCTCCGAAACACTCACGCCGCGACGCGTCGCCTTTGGTGTGGAAAGAATTCCCACCAGAAGTCTGCCATCCAGGATGGGCCCGGTCCGTTCGTGGCAAACCGATCCCACTGGGTCGGGCTGCTCCACGGACTGGGGCCATGAGGCGACAACCACGTGATGGCCCTCGCGGCAGTCGTCCGGCCTGCCGTCTGTGCTCGGAGGTACATGCCCTTCGCGTGTGCCCTGAGTTTTTAAAACTAAAATATGAGCAGAGGTGGGCGACTGTCGAGAGGCTCCACTTTTGCTCAAACTGCCTGGCGTTCTCACATTCATTGGCCAAGTGTACGACCCCGTTGAAATGCCGTGAATGCCACCGAGCACACCACACCTTACTTCACCGCCCACCATCTTGTACTCCTCCCCCGAGCCAACGCACCCAACAAGTCCGTTGGGCCCCATATATCAAGGGGAAATGTCCGTCCGGCCGTCCGAACAAGCCCCCTACTTCTGCTGCATCCGCAGACCCAACCCTTCCATCGTCCGCTCAGAAGGTCTTGTCCAGTCCGGTCTGTCCACCACCTAACCTGGGGAGTTTCGCTGTCCATTTCCAACGGTCCGTGGTGCTGCGGCCCATAGCAATAGTTCAAATCCAATCACCAGGGGGTTATCGGGATGTACGCGTCCTATTTGATTCGGGGTGCGCCTTCTCCGAGATCTCACGCGATCTCGTTACCCACCTAAACCTTACTCCAGTCCTCATGGGATCCGATTCCGTCGTCCTTCTCACCATGAGGCCACACCCTGAGGCATCGGAGCTGATCCAATTCCATGCCGTGGTGAGTGGATGGCAAGTGGTGACCCCGAACTCTGCGCTCCCTGCCATTTGGCGAGACGGATATCTCAATAGCCGTCTCGCTGATCCCAATTTTGACAAACCACATTTGGTTCGACTCCGACTGGGGATGGATATAATATCCCGTCTTTATCGCCCGGGATATTTTCCTTATGTCCCAGGGCACCCATTCGCTCAAAATTCCATCTGCGGATGGTTGCTCTCGGGAAACATACTCCCATAAATCCCCGTTCCGTCCCTCATCCTTCGTCCAAAAAATACAACCATAATCTCCTCCCACAACTGGAGATTATGTTCTGTTTTCCCTCCCGCTCGATCTCCCCCTACGAATGGAGATCGCATCATTTTTAATATCACTGCTCCCCACGAGTAGTGAGCTCCGGTTGTATGGATGATTCTCCCCCACGCGAGATCATCTCCTGTTCGGCGGGCATGACCGTTCCCTACAGACGACGTCATGTCCGCATCATGGTCCGTTCAGATCTCCCCCCACGGCTGGGAACCTAGGCGATAGTAGCATGTCCGCTTGTCAACAGAGCTTATTATTGCAGCCCTGCAAGGCGGGCGGCATGTTTACACCAAATCAAAGTTTTTTTTATCCCCCCTGCATATCACAAGGGGAATACTGGACGGACCAGGGTAGAGACTCGCCATGGGGCGAAACTCGTTATCTCGCAAGATGGCGGGAGGCGTCTTTTTTGTTCTCCCTTTCAGTTCTACCAGTAGGACGAAGAGAATACGACTCGCACCCCAATCTTCGATTAATAGAAAATAAAAATATACGCGGAAATTATCCCGAAAATCGCAAGTGATAAGTGATCTGCTCAACCATTCCTGTATTCCTGTTAACCTTCCGGAAAAACATCGCCGAAATAGCAAGGGATAAGTGATCTGCTCAACCACTCCTCTTTTCCTGCTACTATTAAGGAAAGACATCGCATAAATAGCAAGGGATAAGTGATCTGCTCAACCACTCCTCTTTTCCTGCTACTATTAAGGAAAGACATCGCATAAATAGCAAGGGATAAGTGATCTGCTCAACCACTCCTCTCTTCCAGTTACAGTTACGGAAAACCACCGTTCGAACCAAGGTGATTAAAGATTCACCTTCATGTAAATCGGTGATTCGTGTTAAGGAAAACGAGGGAAGTTCAGTGAAAGAGCGGTCCTCGTTCCAGTTGGTTAACTGGAGCGAGCCCACTCCCAGAGCTTCATAGCTCACCACCCCATCAATTCAACACAACAACTTACATATATATATATATATATATATATATATATATATATATATATATATATATATATATATATATATATATATATATATATATATATATATATATATATATATATATATATATATATATATATATATATATATATATATATATATATATATATATATATATATATATATATATATATATATATATATATATATATATATATATATATATATATATATATATATATATATATATATATATATATATATATATATATATATATATATATATATATATATATATATATATATATATATATATATATATATATATATATATATATATATATATATATATATATATATATATATATATATATATATATATATATATATATATATATATATATATATATATATATATATATATATATATATATATATATATATATATATATATATATATATATATATATATATATATATATATATATATATATATATATATATATATATATATATATATATATATATATATATATATATATATATATATATATATATATATATATATATATATATATATATATATATATATATATATATATATATATATATATATATATATATATATATATATATATATATATATATATATATATATATATATATATATATATATATATATATATATATATATATATATATATATATATATATATATATATATATATATATATATATATATATATATATATATATATATATATATATATATATATATATATATATATATATATATATATATATATATATATATATATATATATATATATATATATATATATATATATATATATATATATATATATATATATATATATATATATATATATATATATATATATATATATATATATATATATATATATATATATATATAT
>CAWZZZ010000093.1:0-17027 GCA_963966595.1 Physocephala rufipes
ATATATATATATATATATATATATATATATATATATATATATATATATATATATATATATATATATATATATATATATATATATATATATATATATATATATATATATATATATATATATATATATATATATATATATATATATATATATATATATATATATATATATATATATATATATATATATATATATATATATATATATATATATATATATATATATATATATATATATATATATATATATATATATATATATATATATATATATATATATATATATATATATATATATATATATATATATATATATATATATATATATATATATATATATATATATATATATATATATATATATATATATATATATATATATATATATATATATATATATATATATATATATATATATATATATATATATATATATATATATATATATATATATATATATATATATATATATATATATATATATATATATATATATATATATATATATATATATATATATATATATATCGCAGGCTTCAGTGGTTTGTTACTGGAAGTAAATATTGTAAGAAAATTGAATCGAATTGAAGAGCTGCACGCGAAGATAAGTATATAATTGCATAGTAAGGGCGATAGAAATTCGAATGGATGTAGCCCTGAAACGGAAACGTCCAACCAATCATCTACTTCATTGTCGTGCCGTGAATTGGGGTTTAAGCAGCTGGAATGGGCAGGCGCTCTGATTAATTGTGTGAGCTCCACCAACTCTCAGACGGAACAACGGTAAGAAGCTCGTTTCTAGAACAGAATCGTATCAGTCCAATTGTAAACATCAACTCCTCCGAACACAAAAATTGCGATCAAGAAACGTTTATAATATTTTGAGAAACAACGACGGAAGGGTAACTTGCTGCAACGCAAGACAGAAAATTTAACCATTCGGTAAGTAAATGTAGTTTTATATGTTTTTAATACTTGTGGTCACCCCAATAAGTTTTTGGATGTGGTATGTGTACAGAGTAAATAAAGAAAAGAATGAGTTGTTTAAAATGAGTAAATTGTATGAATTATTCTGGTTCCAAAAATAGAATATTATTCAAATCCAGATTTAAAATGGCTATTTGTTTAATGAACTACAGTTTGGGCGGCTTTATAATTTTTAGTGATGGAAGTGTGTTTGCCTAAACTAATGTTCCTTGAGGAAAACACGAATTACTAATTTCTCAAAGGTTCTTTACACTCCACGTCTTAAAGTTTTCTAACGTTTAGAACTTTTAAAAGTCTTTACGTCTTGTAAAGGCTCTTTGTAACAATCAAAGAGTCTTCACCCATTGACGTCCTTGATGCCCTATAAAAACTCTTTACATTTCTTTACTGCTTTTAAAAACTTTTCACCCTCTAAATGCCATTTATAGCTTTTCAAATCCTCTCAAACGTGCTCTACAGTCTATTCATGCCAATAGGCGTATTTTTGTTTAAATTTTGCTCTAAATACTCCACTTTTTCTAGACCTTTTTCAATCTTAAAATTTATTTACGTCCTCTAAGTGAGAATTTTGGAAAACTCAAAAAAAAAAACGCATGGCTTCTTAATATATATTTCTTTATAGAAATAATTGCTAGCATATTATTAAGAACCATGAGGAAAGTCTTCATAAATACAAATCTTTATAAATACGGAAATTCTGCCCGACATCGCACTTGGCGATAACATAACTATGACAGGGGTTGCTTTTTCAGAGTTTTCTCCCCAGTTGAGGGACAAAAAATGTTAAACAAGTATATTAAATTAGAGTGTGCCAGGGCGATAAAATGAAAGTCAGAACATAATAGATAATATTGTTGCCGAAGAACATCCGACCAGAAAAGCACGACCAAGCAGCCGAAGTGAAGTGGGGTAATTCCAGTAAACCTTCTCTCATCTTCTTGTTTTTTCACTCCTCTCCTATTCTTCATCTTGGTTTTTTCAACCTCGTGTTCTTTCTTATGGAGCACTCTATATTTAGTTTACCGCGTATAATCGTATTAGCACGCTTCAAACACATTATCTAGCACCAGCTATCTACCACTTCATCACAATCACCCACGTTAACCAAAGCCAAAAATAGTTTGTTATCTATATTTTCGCTTTGATCTTGTTTTATCTGTGGCACGTCCTTTATAAATATATATTTAAGGTTTTACGTGTTTGAAAAGAAATATCACGGACACATCCTGACCAAATGTACATATGTACATACTATGATATGTATGTATGCGTAATTCTATGCGAATGCGTAATTCTAGTCGATATATCTCCCGCATCAACACAAAAATAAAGCTCCGGAGTATTCTAACAGGAAGATATAGATTGTATTGCAATTATGTAGATTTCAGTTTATTAATGTTAACATCCAGCGATATAATTCTGAGTATATGTTCGATCTGCATATTATCGGTTATATATATCAGAGATATAAGTTAAAGTTTTAATTAAAACATATTAAAGATCTTCTTAAGGATTTTGGGAACTTCTGAGCTTGCTACAAGAAGAGAAGGAGTAAATACGCAGAGAAAGAGCATCAAACGGAAGTAAAAGTTTTGCAATAGACGGACCAACCTTATAGAAAGAACAAAATATGGTACAGGTAAGAATTTTGGTAGAGCTAACAACTTGTAAAATATTCTCAAAAATTATCCGTTTCCTAAGGATTTAAAGGAGGTATTCTTTAATGTATTTTGAATGTCCATTTTAAAATTAGTTAGGTTTTTTAAGCATTATTTTTGTCAGCGACGAGATTAAACATTCTTACGTCACCTGTTACACGTCACATTTACTTCGTAAGGAAAATTTAGTTTGCCGTCTTACATAGAATGAAAGACATTATAATTTTATTAGTTCAATATAACCCACTGGTACTACGACTTAAACTTATCACTGCCAACCGGTCTCATTAAATTCTGGACATGTTGATCTAAATGCTGGGTACGGGAAAAAGGGAGGCTTCGTCTTGTTGCATATGTTTCTGAAAAATACTCTGGCCACGATAAAGAGGTAGGGTATTCGCAACTATAAATTAAAAATTCGTTATAATGACAATATCTATGGTCTTCCGAATTCAGGGGCACAATATTTGTAAACTTGTCCGTTGTTGTTTTGTTTGCAATGTGCTTATAACGTATAGCATTAGAGTAGACATGAGTAGATCTCTCACCGAGTGTGTTAAAACAATTTTACTCATACGTAAACAACGTAAACAATAGTGGTGGATTTTAGCTTAAAAAGAACCACTGGTTTGCCACCATTAAAGCCTCCCCAAATTTGTGTAAAAGATATTTCATAAAGTCATATAGATCCCACATAATCGTCGTAGTTCCTTTTTGGTTTTTTCTTGTTGTTATTGTGCTCTTTTTCTGACCCTAAAAATCCTAAAAGAAATTTACGCTATCGCTTGGGGGCGGGGCCGATGGCCTTTGAAATTTGAAAAATCATTATTTATATCTCCTAAACTGCAACAGATATCCAAGTACCGTTAGTACCCTATGCTCTATAAATGTCAATAATTTATTTTAAGAGACATTTTATCGAAATCTTAACAGTATTTGAAAAAACGAAGTTTAAACACTTCATTACTTTTCTCTTCTTAAAAAATTTGATTTCTCAAAAAATGTGTAACTAATGAAAAAGCAAAAAAACCTTCCATGCAAAACTTCAATCACGTAAATTTGTGGTTGTTTATTTACGGAGAAAACTGTCTTTTTATCGTAAGTACGATTTACTCTCATTGATTTTGTTACTATGCATTCTTGTAACAATACGACTTTATAAAATATGCAGCATTGGCTCTTATAATCTATGACGTTTAGTTTAAAACTAAATGAAATGATTGCACACTTTCTCAAGAAAATGTGCCTGCGGTGTTAATCTAACATTGAAAAATTAAAAAAAATCTGCTGCTAGTTTCGCACTACTAATCGCGCACTAATTGCGAAAAAGTAGTTCGTTGTCAAGTTAAAACTGGCTTTTCTCCGTAAATATACCACCGATCTGCATGAAAGGAATTGTATGAAAGCCAAAATAACCTAATATCTTATTTTAAGTATAACTGCATACACTAATCACAAATTTTATTTACAAAAAAATTTTCCCAGAAATGTTCCCAGAATAGAGATGTCATGACAAATGATGTTCCCAGAATAGAGATATCAATACATATTTTTCAAATTTCGAAAAATTTTTTTTGGGGAAAACTGCAGTAATATGGTAAAATTTCATTTATTTCAAAAATTATTAAAAATATCTCTAAAATGTCTTTTTAAATAAATTATTTATATTTATATAAGCTTTCTAACCATATTAATGCGCAGAATAGCTAACGCAGTTCCCAGAATAGAAATATCAATACATATTTTTTAAATTTCGAAAGGCTCTAACCACGTCTCCAAGAGAGAGAGAGCGGGAATTTCTTTTATGCTTATTAGAATTTGGAAAAAAGCACAAAACCGACAAAAAGACGACGAACATATTACACCTGCTACGACTATATAAATATAAGCCATATATATAATTAATTTTTAACATTATGTCAAGACTGCATTTTTTGGAGTAAAAAACTTTTACCTCTGTTTCATTTTACACGAGGGATCATTCGAAATTTGGTTTTCTTTAATTATAATGAGAAAACCACATAACCACATACAGTTTAGATTTTTATTTATTGTACCGTCATTTATCAATATACGAAAAAATAAGGATTTATAATAATAATACTCAATAAATTCAAACAAATATTTTGGAGTTTTAAAACTGAAGCTCTTCTTGGAATCGATACCTACGCACAAACGCTGGCGGAAGTATGGGTACCGTTCTCAAGCAATTTGTACCAAATTCTATAAAAATGTGTACCACTTTGTAACTGTATGCAAAAAAGTGATTGTAAAATATTACATATTTTTGAACACAATTACCTTCACAAAATGTTGCCGTTTTTGCGACCATTTTTGTAGATGTTGCTGTCGACAGAAACAGCAACAACGTTTTCTTCACGTATGTGGTAAACTAAAAGCAACAACCTTATAACTTTCACCAAAATGAAGCCAGTAATATTATCCTTCTTTGTTGTGAATTAACGTTTCTGCGAAAAACGCCAATTTTTTCAAGGAAACTTGACAGTTTTTAGTATATTTCCCCGTATTCTCCTCCGTGAAAAGTTTCAATGTTGGGAAAGAAATACTTCCTATCTTGCTGTGTAAAGTTTCTTCATCGAAATTTATGCAGCAATTGAGGAGAAAACACGGTTTAAAGCTCAAAATTATTTATGTATAAATCCTATGCAAAGCACAACATAGACTATGACCTTGCGTTTTCCCTTTCAATGTGGCATCACTGACAACTATGTAAATGTATACGGGTTTACACTACGGATATGAATATATTTACTGATATGAAAATAAATTTATTAATACATTCTTTAATAACTATCGAGCGTTGTGTACTCAAAACTTAAGTTTGCTAATTTACTTCACTGATTTTCAGAAGAGGCCTCAGTCGGCATAAATCTGTCGGTATTGAATTTTGTTTCTCATCGAAGTATTCATATCTGTTAAAGTATCCACACCATCAGCACGTAGAATACTATCGCAAATATAATATTGTTTGTATAAAAAGTATTCATATATGGTGGCCTTCGACCGCGGCAGGAATCAGCACGTAGAATACTGTCATAAATATAACATTGTTTGCAAAAAAGGTGTATGATATTTGGTCGCGGAAAATATCACAACGCTCACGTCGTAGAACACTTCCGAGCTTTTTAGTATGATAACAATGGAAATGAATGTAACCGATCTCGCGTTTTAAATCCGGAAAATCACCTGAAAACTTACGTGAAAGGGAAGAACGAAAATTTGATCGCAACCGTAGTTGCATGAATAACTATTTAGGAAAGAATTAAGATAGAAATTGGAAGGTATTAAAATTCAAAATAAGATATTATCACGACATAATAAAAATTACGAAAGCGAATTTTCTCGTAAATTCCACTCCACTAATTTTCATGAAAAAATTACATGCAGGAACCCAAGGAGGAACTGTTTCATAATATGAACTGAACTGAGTAAAGTATTTATATATTATTTTGTTAAAAGATTTATGAATAGAAAAAAGGGATAAAAACAAAATTAAAGTTTTCGCGAAAAGTTTAGGGTTTTGGATAAAATTTTAAGGTACAGAATTAAGAGGGAATATAATTATTTATAACGACGCATACTTTGGTTATACCAGACGTCAGATCAAAACACCAAATATATTATTTGAATACTTTTTATTATCTCCATGCTATGTAAGATACTATGTTGTCGAGATTTTTATAATTTAAGAGTTATAGTAATGTTTGTAAAAATAAGTACACTATCCCTCCCGCCCCCATCTAATTCGGGTTTTCTTCTAAACCGGTACATTTATGTATAAAAAAATGTGAGGGTTGTGATCTTTACCGCGAGCGAAAGCTATATACGAATACCTTTTACGTAAACGAAATTATATGTACAAGAGTATTCTACGGGCATGACATTAATAATAACAAAGAAGTATATAGTAAAACTCACTGAAAAATTCATATTATCATTTAATACACGTTCGTATTATCATTTGATACATTTGATACGTCGATAAAATTATATAAACTCAAATAATAAGTATTTCATGTTGAACATCGTTTTAAAGGGAGAATAAGCTTTTTGATAGTGGAAAATTTTTGCTACCTAAATTAACTTATTCAAAAGAAAAACAGTATTAAAAGAGAACTAGTGGGAACGTTATCTTCGGCCTGGCCGAAGCTTATGTATCCTATTCCTGAATCTCTGGATAACAACGTTCAAGTAAAATGTCGGCAGCTAATATAAATATATTGTATATCTATATTTAAATTATTATATTTACATTTATAACCAGCCTGTGATGAGAGAGAACATACGTGCCAAGTTTCATGGTGATAGCTTTATTTGTTCTTTTGTAATCTGATTTTTGCCAATAATACCACGCCCATTTTTTGTGAAACAGCACCGTCGCCACGCCCATTTTCAATAGCACCCAGCCTATGATTATAGGAAATATTTGTGCCAATTTTCATGCCAATATCTCTATTTTTACGCCTGTACGCATGCACGAATTTTGTTTCTAGTGGGCGGACCACGCCTATTTTTTGATTATATTTTCAAATCAAGTAGTAGGCACGGATATATAATTTCAATTTTAAGTTCGCACTCGGAGAAATTGACCTCTAAACACGATTTAATTCACATTAAATACCAAAAGTAGGCGTAGAATTCGTCCAATTTCGCCCATTTTCAATACCAACTAGCCTATCCTAACACTAAATATTCACACCAAATTATACCTTAATTCGTTGTCTTGTAATCGTGATTTCCACAAACAGACGGACAGACAGACGGACGGACGGGACTAAATCGACTCAGGGGATCATTCTGAGCCAGAATATATATATACTTTTCTATATCTATTGTAGCTCTTTCTCTGCGTTACAAACTTAGTATTCACGTTAATATATCTTTTTTCCCTTCTTAAAGGATATTTTAAATAGGATATAAAAATTTTTAAATAGGATATAAAAAGTGTACTTATATTCACAAATATCACTATAACTCTTAAACTATAAAAATCTTGATAACAACGTATTTAACATAACATGGAGATAATAAAACGATAAATAGTATCTTGATCCGACATCCGGTTTTGGAGATAAGACATTATGTTCATCGGACCTTTGAACGCATAAAAATACAAGATGACGGGTTTCCCCAAAAAATTTCACTTTATATTGCTTCCAATGATGAAATAGACGGGTATAGTAAAAGTTATAAAAAATTTGAGTCCGGGCCGTATTCCACACCTATACCCTATATTTATTATAAATTGTAACTTTTTTCCTCATTCACGTCCTCTCCCTCTCTTCAACTTTCCGTAACGGTATCGTATTTCAGTATCGAAATATTAGACCCAACCATCAACCCAGCACGTTACCATCCTTTGATGTCTTCCGATAAAATTCGTTATCTTCTGAACCGTTTCAATTCGTTTCAGCGTCGTAGAAACCCGTCTGCATGTTGTGCCCTAATTCTTGTAAATCTCGTTGTTATACTGTTCAGTAGACCGTGGTTACCTGGTATCTGTGCAACTCAAGTGCAACTTCCTCCACTGCGAAGTCAGCAAGTGTTTGTCTATAGAAGTACTCCCGTTAGCACATATAAGATCACTAATGGCATTAGAGTTTCCGGCGCTAAAAGTTGCGGTGCCATCGAAGGCAATGGTGTTCGCACAACACCACCCATGGGTGACTTTAGTGAGGTATTCATGCCACAACCATCTGCACCGAACGACCAGAAGATAAGGTGCCAACAGTTACAAGCAATGTGGATGTGAGAAAATATCAGTGAGGCTATGCCATTGTATCTACTCTCATTATGCTTTCAGGTTGTCCAGACGGCGATCAAGAGCTGTCGAAGTAACCAACGAAATTCCAACATATAGCGATCCATTCCAGGACAATGACTGGGAAACCTACTATCCAACAACGCAAAGTAGAATCGGGTAACGTTCATTCCTTTTCTTATATCTCCCCGAGTTATTAACTTTTATGTCTTCCGATGCTGATGTGTCAATTTTCCCAATAGTTTGCGAATAACTCCCCGTTATCACGACCGTACACATTTTCCTGTTTTTGGACGCATCGTTAGCCGAGAGCCTATCTTAACAAGGCTGCCTTTCAGACCTCATTACATCACTGATGTCGCAAAAAATTTTTTTTCTTCGCCTGCCGTTAATTTGAGTATTTATGGCTTCGAACCAAAAGGTTTCAAGACTGGTGACACAGCGTACCAACGAAGCCACATGCAGTATCGTTTAGCTGGTGGTGGCGGTGGAGGTCGAGGATATGGTCATCATCCAACTAGCGTGAAGGTTAATGCTAACTCACCTTCAGTTCAAGGTAGTTTCCAAAAACTTAAGAAATTAATTTGGACCGAGCGGGCTAGGGAATTGACACAGCAACGTCGTGTTGAAGAGCTGGTGGCACGAGCTATAGTACTGAAGGAAATTGCAAACGGACAATCGTAAGTTTTCCGTTAACATTATCTTTGTTATGGCAGCCATATAAATTTGGGGAGGAGGATCACCTTTGTAACTTTGTAACAACAAATTTCTTACGCCTATTACCTTTTCCTGCATTTCCTCTAGTATCGTGTCGCGCAGCAACCTCAATTATCCAATGAGCTCTGAGACACCGATAATGGATAAGGATCTTAATCCGCTACGAAAATCTTATCAGCAAAGTCTGGACGACCGTCTTTCTATCTCAGGTACCCGAATAATGCATCGACACCAAACTTTGTCAGGTTCACGACTTAGTGTCGGCGACGTTCATTCTCTAAGTAGTGACCGAACCTACAAACGAGCAATTTTCTCTGTTAATCCACCCAGCAAGTCAAAGCGAACTGCTCGGTTACTCTTACCAAGTATAAATAACTGTTATCATATTAGGGTAAGGGAAGGTGGCAGAGGCAAGGGTAGTAGAAGGGATTGCATTGAGACATTTGAATCATTCCTCCCCGTGCGCTCATCATATTTCCGTGAAAGAAATCGTCCCCTTTTCGAAGATATGGTAAGTCGACTATAATGTTGCTGACGCTAATTACGCTAATGACAACGACGGTGACCATAATTGTGACGTCTATGTTTATGATGTTCCCCGTTTTGGGTTCCACGCGACAGCTAACAAACATTCATGATGAGGAGCAGTTTCGCCGTTATCAACGCAACAGAGAAGATGTCACAGAATTACGAAGCGTATTAAAAGAAAGGAAAGACCTTGGAGGCCGAATGCCAAATAATTCTCCGAATTTGGAATTAAGCGAAGAGAGGACCAATATAATGCGCATTGTAAAAGATTATGTTATACCGCTATTTCATCAGCAACTGCTATTGGGCCCACAACTGTTTGGAGCAACAATACACACTGACGTAAGGTGGGAAGAGGGAGGTAATTTAAATAAAGCTGAATGTGAAAAAACCCGCACCGCTTTCTTGACCATACACTAAGATTTATGGTAAGCAGCACTCTGCAATTGTTTTCTCTGTTTGTTCTGCAAAATTAAAAATTTAGATTTCTGGCGTCAATTTAAATTTCACCACTCCCATTCCATTTGCGATGCATGCATGTATTTACGCATTAATGTGTGTATCCCGTATAATTTTAAAGTCGACGTATTTTGTATTGCTATAACCACTAGGCGTGTACCTTCGGTTTTGCTTAGAATTGAGTGCCAAAGGAATCTTTCCTTCAAGAGTTCGGAGTATTCTGTTTACAGTAATTGGCAAACAAATCTTGACTGTTAAGGAAATTTTTTGAATGAAATCAGTCAATCCTGAACCAAATCAATAAAATTAATTGGTTTCGAGATTTTTTCCCATCACTCGGAATTGGAGAGATTCCACTTTTAAGTTGCCTTTTTGCGCTATTGAGGTTCTCCTCCTTATAAGCATTTGTTCAATTATAAATCTTCTTTATGATGTTGTTCATTTATTCGTGTCTTTTTGTTGTTTCCATTGCTCGTTTTATAGATTGACCAGGATTAGTACATGACACAACTAATAAGCCCGGCTGTAAATAAAAAATCCCGTCCGCGATGTGTCTCTGCGTAAAGGTATGCTGGTGATAATAATGGTGACATCAAAATAAACGAGTCCCTAGCACGCATAGACGAACGAAAAAGCAATAATGAATAAGCAGAAGTCAACATATACCTTCGCTGACAATGGAAAGCTTTATATGGGACAATAATTTTTAACAATTTAAAAATTTTTTAATGATATTGTGAGCAGCCTTAAATTTTTGGAGTATGGATATAAGTATTATAAATAAAATAAGTCACATAGTCATTTAGATAATTGATAAACTTGTAGTCATCCATAGCTAAAAAACTGTTTCAGCAAATGGTACAAAAATAAATACATATGGTCAAAGATTATTAAAAGTTGCCCTTGGTCTCTTTCTCTTTACGTCGAAGCTTTCAATTTATGTTCATTATTGCCGATGTGACAAAGCCAATTATAGGAGCAAATTTTTTATCGAAATTTAATTTGTTAGTTGGTCTAAAAAAACGCAAGCTAATCGATTCTAGGACCAAGCTCGTTTCGAACGGCTCCGTAAAATCAGTGTACTGCAATAACATAAACATTAAAAGTTTCTGCGGAGACGATTTCAATTTCGATCCTCAATATAGTAACCTCTTACAAGTACTTCATGACTTAACTTTGCCGCCAAATTATAATCATTTATATAATGAACATTTGACAAGTGTATATAATCATATAGAAACTAAAGCTCCACCAGTCTATGCTAAAGCACGACGATTAACGTCGATTAAAAGATATGATTCTATAAAACACAATTCGAATACATGATAAAAATCGATATTTGCAGACCATCAAAGTCACCCAGCGCCGCTCCATTACATGTAGTAACGAACGCTTCAGGAACTGATCGACCATGCGATGACTACAGACGACTCAATTCCATCAGAATACCCTATCGATATCCCATTCCAAATATTCAAGATTTATCGATCAATCTTTACAATTGCAAAGTATTTTCAAAAACCGAGATTTCCATGACAGCTCTAACGACACCGTTCGGGCTATTTGAATTTATGCCCTTTGGTTTACGTAATCCAACTAAAACTTTGCAACGTTTTCTCGATGAAGCATTGACAGGTCTACCATTCGTTTTCAAATACATTGACGACATACAAATTGCGTCAAAAAATCGCACCCAACACATCACAACACTTAGAAATTGCTTTTGAACGTTTTCGAAAATTTGGACTCAGAATTAATATGTCAAAATGCATGTTAGGCAAAAGCGAAATTTTCTTGGGTATACAATCAACGAAAAAGGCATGCGACCAATAAATAAAAAAGTAGAAACCATTATGAATATTGAACGACCAATAACCACCGAAGAAATAAGGCACTTCATTGATTCATTGAATTACTACCGTCGTTCCATACCAAATGCTTGTGAAGAGCAAGACATTTTACAGAAGTTAATTATTGGCAATAAAAAAATGATAAGACCCCTCTAATCTGGAATGACACCGTAATAGAAGTTTCTGAAGCATGCAAAGTACACCGCAAACTTAGAGCGGCAGCTTTATGCATATTGGCGCACCCTTGCCCCACTGTTTAGTTATGTATTTTTGTCTAATTATCGAGTTGGTGCAGCATTACATCAAATCATAGACATTACGCACGAACCACTAGGTTTTTATTCCATGCGCATGACACAACAACACAAAAGTTTACTGTGTACGATCGCGAATTGCTTGGCATATATCAAGCTGTCAAATATTTTCGCACTCATGTCGAAGAACGTGAATTTACAATTTACACTGATCACAAACCACTCATTTCAATGTTAAACAAAAAATTAGAACAATGTTCACCTCGTCAACTGACCCATATTGATTTTATCGGACAATTTACCTCTGATATTAGACAAATTTCTGGTGAAAACAATTTCATCGCTGACATGTTGTCTCGTATCGAAAATCCAGAAGTCTTCGAAATTCACACAATTGATTTTGAACAACTACAAACAGAACAACAAAACGACGACGAACTAAAGAATTTTTAGAGGATGCCAAATCATGTTTGAGCTTAAAAATTCTTGAAATTCCAGGAAGCAAATTCAAAATATATTGTAATTCAGAAAATAATAAAAGCAGGTCATGCGTTCCCAAAATATTTCGTAAGCAATATTTTAATTCGATTCACAACCTCAATCATCCAGGTGTCAAATGCTCAGTAAGATTAATAACTAATCGATTCGTTTGGCCAAGTTTAAAAAAGATTCCTATCCTTGGCCTAGCCGAAGCTTAAGTACCCTACACCCACAGGTTATACCCGTTTTCCTAGTAGGGACTGAGTAATTAATAGCATATCTTCTGCGGTGATATTGGTCTATATATTATAGTGGTTCAGTTCCAAGATACAATTTTGTCTTCAAATGCGCTCTGCAAACGTTGAAACTGAGCTTCGTATGTGCATATATTCATATTAGTTACCAAAAGTAGGCATGGTTCTCATCCGATTTTGCCAATTTTCTTATTATAGAGAATATTCGTGCCAAATTGCATTACAATGGCTCTACTTGTTCAACTGTCAGGACGTCTTTTTGTAATAGTGGTTGTGGTAGGCGGACCATGCCCACTTTTTGCATAGAAACATAATATTCAAACTTCAGTTCCAGAATAAAATTGTGTCTTCAAATTCGTTCTACAAACGTAGAAATTGAGCTTCGTTTGTGCATACATTCATATAATCTATAGAAAGTAAGCGTGGTCATCATCTCATTTCGCCCATTTTCTTACCTACAATAACAGAGAATATTTGACCAAAATTTCATGGCCATATCACTTTTAGTTCAATAACAAAACGACGACGAACTAAAGAATTTTTAGAGGATGCCAAATCATGTTTGAGCTTAAAAATTCTTGAAATTCCAGGAAGCAAATTCAAAATATATTATAATTCAGAAAATAATAAAAGCAGGTCATGCGTTCCCAAAATATTTCGTAAGCAATATTTTAATTCGATTCACAACCTCAATCATCCAGGTGTCAAATGCTCAGTAAGATTAATCACTAATCGATTCGTTTGGCCAAGTTTAAAAAAGATTGCAACCGAATGGCAAAAGAATGAATTAATTGCCAAAAATCTAATGTTATTCACCATAGTCAACGACCACTGAGTCTAATTTTAGTCCCAGACGAACGATTTAGTCACATAAATTTAGATTTCATTTGACCATTTCCTAGCCCCCGTGGCTACAATTATTGCCTTATATGTATTGACCGTTATACCAGATGGCTAGAAATCATCCCAAACAATGACATTTCCGCCGAAACAGTGGCCAATGCCCATCCTCAACGAATGGTTGGATTTCTCGATTTGGTATTCCGCGTAACAGCACAATTGACTGGGACAAACAATTTAAATACATGCTATCCAACAAATTAACAAAGATTTTGTGTATCAAGCACTACCGTACTACTGCGTATCATCCGCAAAGCAATGGTTTTATAGAACGTGTGCATAGAACAACTACATCAGGTTTTCTTCAATCTACAACAATCCCAATGATTGGGTAGATTGCTTACCTACCATTTCATTGGATCATCGTTAGAACATTAAAGAAGACATAAAAGCAATTCATTTTTAGTTAGTTTTTGGCACTTCGCTTTGTCAGGCGAATTTTTTGACAAATCAAAAAAAAGGAATTGCTCAAACTGTCTTCGTAAAAAATTTACTAAAAATTTAAAACCAAGCGAAGTCTCAAACCATAATTCGAAATTCGGAAGATTTTTGTTCAAAAAAATTTAAATTCATGTACTCATGTTTTTCTTCGAAACATTTGTTTTTACATAAACTTTCTTTATTATTTTTGTGAACATCATTTTGTGGTAGATCATGTGCATCGTTCTCAATAAATGCTAATTTAAACGATCGACCGCATCCTCCAAATTTTCCCGTTAATCTCAATTATGTCCGTACCAAATATAATTGAGATTAACGGGAAATAACAAGAGGATGCAGTTGATCGTTTAAACTAGCATTTATTGAGAACGATGAACATGATCTACCACAAAATGATGTTCACAAAAATAATAAAGAAAGTTTAAGTAAAAACAAACCTTTCGAAACAAATGCTTATTCAAAATTTAATTATAACAACGTTCAAAACAACACAAATGTACCAAACAAGAATTCAAAAATTATTAATTCAGGGCCAACTAGTATTTTAAAACAGACTAAACAAAGCAGAAAAACAAATGTAGAGAAATCGCTCACATTTAAACCACCGCCTGTTTCAAAGAAAAGCCGAATAATCAAGCCTACGCATAAAGTATAGTGACAAAATAACTGGAGGGGGAGTAATGTGGCGATTATCTAAACAGCTCAAATCAATTACAAAAGGCAAAGGTAGTATTACAAGAGGCAAGGGTAGTAGAAGGCATTGAGACATTTGAATCATTCCTCCCCGTGCGCTCATCATATTGCCGTGAAATAATTCGTACCCTGTTCGAAGGTATGGTTGACTATAATGTTGCTGACGCTAATTACGCTAATGACAGCGACGGTGACCATAATTGTGGCGTCTATGGTTACGATGTTCCCCGTTTTGGGTTCCGCGCGACAGCTAACAAACATTCATGATGGGGATTCGTGACGTATTAAAAGAAAGGAAAGACCTTAGAGGCTGAATGCCAAATAATTCTCCGAATTTGGCGTTAAGCGAAGAGAGGATCAATATAATGTACATTATGAAAGATTATGTTATACCGCTATTTCATCAGCAGCTGCTATTGGGCCCACAACTGTTAGGAGCAACAATACACGCTGACGTGAGGTGGGAAGTGGCAGATAATTTAAATAAAGCTGAATGTGAAAAAATCCATACTCTTTTCTTGGCCATACACTAAGAATTATGGTAAGAAGCACTTGCAATTCTTTTGTTTGAAAGTAGTAAAGCAGTTAAAAAATCAAAATTGGGAGTTCAAGGGTAAAATTAAATTACACCACTGTCGTACCATTTGGGTTGTATGCATGTATTTACGCATTAATGTGTGTATCCCGTATAATTTTAAAGTCGACGTATTTTGCATTGCTATAAACCGCTCCTATTGAAGTCGGGATACTTTCCAATATGGATTCGCACTTATAACTGCCAAAGTGCATGTTCAGAATGTTTGTTGTTCGAATCCGATGCTATCGCTAATTTTCGATCGGATTGCAGGACATTGTTTTATATACGAATCGAAATTCATTTTCGATTTATCAGCAAATTCGATGCGTATTTGAGAACATACCCTTATATTACACTACTATACAATGATTACCCAGATGGAGTGTTTATAAGCATAAAACATATTTCCTAAGGTAATTAATTTGGACCGAGCGGGAAAACATAAGACATAAGATTTGTGTCAAACAAATCATAAGGTTTTCACAGAGAGCAAGATTTTTGCGAGCGGGATACCCGAGCGATAAGGTATTGCTGTGACTTAGCTAGCAAAATAAATGTAACCACAGCAAAAAATGCTGTGCCATTTCATTGCCGGCGAACAACAAACAGTAATTATCGCGGAAGAATAATAATTAGCAATTTGCGGAAATTTATATATATATATATATATATATATATATATATATATATATATATATATATATATATATATATATATATATATATATATATATATATATATATATATATATATATATATATATATATATATATATATATATATATATATATATATATATATATATATATATATATATATATATATATATATATATATATATATATATATATATATATATATATATATATATATATAATATATATATATATATATATATATATATATATATATATATATATATATATATATATATATATATATATATATATATATATATATATATATATATATATATATATATATATATATATATATATATATATATATATATATATATATATATATATATATATATATATATATATATATATATATATATATATATATATATATATATATATATATATATATATATATATATATATATATATATATATATATATATATATATATATATATATATATATATATATATATATATATATATATATATATATATATATATATATATATATATATATATATATATATATATATATATATATATATATATATATATATATATATATATATATATATATATATATATATATATATATATATATATATATATATATATATATATATATATATATATATTATATATATATATATATATATATATATATATATATATATATATATATATATATATATATATATATATATATATATATATATATATATATATATATATATATATATATATTATATATATATATATATATAT
>CAWZZZ010000094.1:0-12500 GCA_963966595.1 Physocephala rufipes
ATATATATATATATATATATATATATATATATATATATTATATATATATATATATATATATATATATATATATATATATATATATATATATATATATATATATATATATATATATATATATATATATATATATATATATATATATATATATATATATATATATATATATATATATATATATATATATATATATATATATATATATATATATATATATATATATATATATATATATATATATATATATATATATATATATATATATATATATATATATATATATATATATATATATATATATATATATATATATATATATATATATATATATATATATATATATATATATATATATATATATATATATATATATATATATATATATATATATATATATATATATATATATATATATATATATATATATATATATATATATATATATATATATATATATATATATATATATATATATATATATATATATATATATATATATATATATATATATATATATATATATATATATATATATATATATATATATATATATATATATATATATATATATATATATATATATATATATATATATATATATATATATATATATATATATATATATATATATATATATATATATATATATATATATATATATATATATATATATATATATATATATATATATATATATATATATATATATATATATATATATATATATATATATATATATATATATATATATATATATACTCATCGTATTCCTGTTTTCCCTATTTGTTTACCCTAAAATGACATGTCAAGAAGAAAATAAAATTGTCTAATATTGTCTCGAAATTTTCTTGTGTGAGTATTAATTAATGAAAATATATCTACTAAAATGGTAACGATTCCATATTCTTAGAATGGCTGGTTCAGAGGAAGCTATAATTGAGCAAGTCAGGTAATATAAATGCCGTTACGATTCACATGATCCTGGATATGAGAATATCTTGCACAAGGAAAAAATTTGAGAGAAAATTGCTGGCAAAGCAAACCTTGATGGTATATATAAATATAGAAACTAAATTATGATGCGGTTTTTATATTTTACATTTCAGTCAGTTCCATTAAAAAAATGGGAGAACTTGCGCGACATGAGCAGGAAGTGTAAGCGATCGGCGACAGTGCAGCACCGACCCGGAAAAGTCGCTGGAAACATGAGAATTCGATGAATTTTATTCACGAGACGCAGCATTTTAGAAGGTTTTTCTTTCCATTAGCTGACACTATAATACATTAAATTTTTAGTACAATCTGCGATATATCAATTGACGACGGACCAACAACACCAACAGTATTTCTGCCGAAATTTTCGTCTACCCAACCTGTTGAAACGCCTGAGCTTTCGTTGCCTCCCCAATCTGTTGAACCTCTCGAATTTTCGATACCTCCCCAAGCTCTTTCTCTGCCCGGACTTTCAGCAGGGCTGATGTTTCACAAGGTTCACAAGCAACGTCCGATGGGCGTTCTGAAAAGGGAAAGAAACCATACAAAGTAAGTCTTTACCATACACCCCTACACCTACAGTTCATTAAATATTGAACCTCCCTGAATGATGTGGCATTGGGTCAATTGATCAATACGGCGCAAAAAATTCTGGATACTTTGGCGAAGAACTTGACGGAAAGGAGCGAACGGAAGCAGGGACCAATCAAAACTTATTTTGCGGCGTTCGTGCAGGAGCTGGTGGATGCAAAGCTACCGCCATGGCTTCAACAGTCGGTATTTGAGGAAATCCGACTAATAGCCCATAATACAATAGACAATTCCCACAAGGCAATAGACAATACAATGGACAATTGCCGTAAGGCAATACAATAATATATTTATTATTTTCATTTATTTCCAAACAAAAAATCTTTGAGCTGTGTTCTTAAAGAAAAGGCCGCGTTTACAGAAGAACCAGGTTATTCTGTAAACTCACCTGCTGCGTTCACATCCTGTGTTCAGTTAATCACATGAGCAAAAACTATGAATTCTGTTAGCTTTCATAAACGTGGGAGGGTAACTCGTAAGAAACAACCTGATATAACCTTAAATATTGGTTTATTTGGCACTAAGGGAAAATTACACTTTATAAAATCACAAATAATTATAAAACCAAATATAAAGACGAACCTTCTTCCCGTGTCAGACTCCATTTTTCGGTTATATTTTTTCTGTTTTTACTTTTAAATCAAAAAATTGAACAGCGAAAATTGCCAATAACGCCGACAAAGTAGAAACGACTGGTTTCGTGATGCGAGCGATGATACTTCGACACATCCAGTCGAATATTATAGAATTCGTGTGTTTTCGGAAAAAGTTTTAAAGAGCATATAAAAGTAGCACCCGGATACGTCACAAACGCATGGGATGGGATTCGTTCAAATTTATTTTTTTTCTGACGACGAAACATCTTTTTTATGAAAATAATAAAAGAGAATAGAGAACAGAATCGAACTGAATGCAGGACATGTTTTTATAGAATAGCCTCGGAAGATTTGGATTTGCTCTCGTCGACAGTAGAGCATTGGTTTCTCATCCCCACGTTCTACCGATGCTGACATCGCCTTCAACTCTGTCCACTAACTCACTGTTGCAGTAATCGTTATCACGTTTCAGCATTAAAAAATTATGCAGCACCGTTATCCGTCGATGGATCTGCTAGTATTATTAAAGACTTTCCCGCCAAATGTGATGCGCAGGAAAACCCTACCATCCCTTTGGCTAACCAATGCTCAAACGTCCACAAACGTAAACGTGTATTTTGCATCACAAGCTACCAAGAGCACAACGCAGAAGGATTTCTTGAAGTTATAACGACCCACTATTTCTTGGGTAAACAACAGAAAAATGGTTGCCATCGTTTGCCCCTAAACAATGGGGCATACCGTTTTTCTCATAGATCATTTTTGCATTTGCGTACCAATCAGTGAGTTTTGGTAGAGACATAGATAACGTGTAGCTCCTCACAAAGTGCCTCACACTTTTCGTAGATTATTTTTCGTACAGTGGAAATCCCTATTTTAAGAGCCCACGACAAAACTTTCACGTTGCATCTTTGCGACAAAAACCTGTAATATGCAAATAAATTGTTAATCTGTGGAAGTTATTAGGTGCATTTCTTCACCATTTATTATTTATAGGTGTCATTTAATTGCAGTTGTCTAGTGCATGTTTCATAAAACCCTAACCGATCCCGTGCCAAGTTTACTTGGCGAACCAACCATCTCCTTTGTTGGAATATAAATATTTTGTACTTTGTAATAACATCACTTCACTTTATAAAATATTGTATTGAATTGTTTCTATTGATTTTTGTATCAAATATTTTTTCGTTCGTTGAAAATTTTTCATTCGACTAATAAAACTTCTTCAAATCGGATCAAGATTTTTTCACTCTGAAAAATAATCCCAATCCTGGGCCAATGGGCCCAGGACCCATTCTGAAAAATTGAAGAAAATGAGTTCATCATCGATTTACCAGATTGATAAGCTGGATGAAAACAATTACCAGACATGGAGCGTACACATGCGCAGTATTTTAGTATGCACGGAGCAATGGACCATAGTAAATGGTACTTCGAAGAAGCCGGAGGAAAATTCACCAGACGCTACAAAATGGGTTCTGGCAGATGAAAAGGCTTTAGCATACATTATGCTAAGCATTAAACCACCTCAAATCAACCACGTGAAGCATTGCAAATCTTCTAAAGAGGCATGGGAAAAATTAAGGGACGTATACTTACCACAGGGACCAACCAGAAAAGTAACGCTGTATAAGAAACTGCTCCATCTACGAATGCTGGATGACGACAGTTTAACTGAGCATCTCAACAAATTTATGGACATCGTAGAAAAGCTGATTGAAATTAACATTGTAATTCCAGATGAACAGTTAGTAATAATTCTACTTTCTAGTCTTCCACCCTCTTTCGATAACTTTGTCGTCGCTATGGAAACAAGAGATACGTTTCCAACTCTTGCAACCTTGAAGCAAAAAGTCATAGAAGAAAGCGAACGTCGAACCCTTCAAACAAATCAGATACCCAATCAAGACGGTGAGTAGCAAGCATATTGATGTTCGTTATCATCATGTTCGAGATGTTATAAAAAACAAACAAATAGAAGTTAGTTATGTATCAACAAATGAAATGGTTGCTGACGCATTAACTAAGAATTTGTCAAAATTAAAACATGGCAAATTTAGAAAAATGTTTGGTTTATATTAAATATTTTTTGTAAAGTGTTGAGAAGGAGTGTTGGAATATAAATATTTTGTACTTTGTAATAACATCACTTCACTTTATGAAATATTGCATTGAATTGTTTCTATTGATTTTTGTATCAAATATTTTTTCGTTCGTTGAAAATTTTTCATTCGACTAATAAAACTTCCTCAAATCGGATCAAGATTTTTTCACTCTGAAAAATACCTCATACCTGAAAGATACCTCAAATATAACACAAACAATTCCAACTATTAAATATAACCTAATGAAATATAGAAAGCATTGTTTGTATTATTAAGTTACTTTCCTCTTCATAAACTTCCATTTTTGTTTTGATTTTGTCACAAAATTTGGGTAAACAAACGATTTTAATTTAATAAACAAATATATGTTCTCTGCTAACTTCAGCGTCAGCAGAGTTTTGACGTGTCGCCGCGACAACTGTTGTGTTATGCCATTAGTCATCCATTTGTTTGCGCGCAACAAATCACCAAAGAAATGCGTTCCTTCGTTTCCCTTTTGTGATGTTTTAATTCTTCTCTGCTCTGACAGCTTGTATATAAGCAGCAACTAAAAATTCGGCTGGCATGAATTGTTGTAGGTCGAAATTGTCGCCCGTAGAGTAGTGGCGCTTCTCGCTGTTACTTGCGTTGGATTAATTCGTTCTTTGGCTTTGGCAATAACAACGCCTTCTGCTCTGTTATTGGTTCTGGTCGATTCGAAGTTTAGCTTGCGATCATATTTTGGTAAGAGCTTTCACTCAAGCTTTTCGTGCCTGTTCAAGGCAAGAACCAAGGTAATTTCTTCGTATTCGAGGTACGAAGCTTGTTAAAATTTGAGACAAAAGTGTTATACTGAAATTCGTAGAGTAAAACACCAAAACAAAAATATTAAACTTAAAAAAAAACGAAGACTAAGGAATGAAGCGACCATTGTGCAACTATTGCAGAAATTATCGAGGATATAATTTCTGAGATAGTTGCAGTTTTAATTTTTTGGGTCACGCGGGCGAAGATTTCAATGAGGAAGACTGGGTAGAAATGTTTTTAAAAGACCGGTCCAACCTCGCTTAACCAGAGTGAAGAGTGAAGTTCAGAAGTAAACTCGCCAGTGCAGAACAGGCGAGATACTCTGTCCATAATAGTGATAGTACCATACTAGTTATAGGGATACACACATAAAAAAACTGGAAATAAAAAAAACTGGGAAGGACAAAGAACCTGACTTTTCATATTCGATAAAAGGGAGTTGGTGCGAATAAGGAAGCAACCTAATTTGGGACGCAACATAATTGGCGCAGCCGGTTTTAACGGACAAATCATCAGCTTCACCACAAGGTTCAAGTTGGAAACGGTGGGATATCATGGGAAATAAGTAAGGATTTTAAAATAAATAGAAAATCGGTGATTAGGTTAAGTGCTTGCCAACTTAATTATAAGGCAGCACATCTGTCAAATAGCGTTCCACGCCGGACAAAATCTTTGATAAGGTCGACCCCTTTTCGCTCAGGAAGAATTTTCGGCATTTTACAAATGAAATAATAACTAAATATTAAATTAAATTAATAGCAAAATATTAATGAAATAATAACTGAAAGTAAATCCTAATCAAAAGTTCAAACAGCTAATTTACTATATAAAAAATATAATATTTCATTGTAAATTCTTTGTTCTCACCGAAAGAAATCTCACCGAATTCATATTCCTTTAGATAAGTCGAAAAGTTAGGTTATTCCGATAAAGGTTTAAAATTTTTGTCAAAAAAAAATTAAGTATGAATATCTGGAAACTGTAGAATCGATTATAGTATATAATATATTGGTCGTCGGAAAACGCAAAGAAATAGTAGAGAAATTAATATTTTTAACTATACGTCCAAAAATATATAATTTTATTTTCTGTCATAAATACAAATTATTACAAAAAAAAAACAAACTAAGGAAAATATACTAAACAAAAAAAATATTAAAGAAACAAGCTTATCAATAAAAAAAGTCTTTTAATATAAAATGCTTTTAAAATATTCGAATTTATGATAATTAGTATAAGTTGTTAATAAAAGCCTTTTAGTGCTAAAAAAGTGTCAAACAATATATTTAAAATATTTTTTTTAATTAATTTTTTAATTAAAAAAATTATTTTAATTAAAATTAATTTAAAAAAAAATACTACGAACTTTTCTAAAATTTACTGACACATGTTTAAGTCAACTATATTTGACTTTTTGAAAATATGTTTTAATTTCAAACGCAAATAAAAAAAATGTAAAGAAAGAATAGGAATAATAAAAGAATTGAATACAATCGTTGTGGGAACTTGAGCTTGAACTTGCTGGTTGCTCGCAAAAACTGCATGAGTTGCATTTTTGCAGCGTCGGCGGAAACGCGAGTTTCTACGGGACGTAGAAATAGCATGTACTACAGTGTAAGTAGTAGATTTCTGGCGCATGCCATGAAATGAAATATGATAGCTGTTAATTTGCATTACATATGTACTACGTATGTAGGAACTTTTATTCATGGCAAGTGGTGGGAACTGGGAGTCCCATTACTTGCAGTTAAATAAAGAGTATAAGGAATTAATAGAGCAATTAAGTAGGTTCATTGAGAAAATTTGGGCCAATTTAAGTACAAAGGTTAATAACAAGGAGAATGTAAACTTAATTAGGGAAAAAATACGAGGTTATGGAAATATTTCAAAAATAGAATACGCCGACTACGTAGTAGAGGAATTACTTGGTTTCGTAGAGCAAAGGAGCAAATCTGCGACGGAAGAATTGGAAGCTTGGAAAAGGGAATTCACTGCATTGAAGCACAGATACGACAGTTATCTGGTAGAAAAACAGTTGCAGTAGGACTCCATTAGAGAGCTAGAGATTGAGAATCAGCGGTTGATAGATCATCTGAAAGACGCGGGACTTACAGAGACGGTTCTACAGGCGAACAGTCAGAAATACAGGGAGGATTTTGCTGACTTGGAGAACGCCAAAGAAAGAATTCGTCAGTTGATGGAAGAGAATCGTTTATTGAAGCAAGAAATTTCTTTGGCGAACGAAACAACGCTGTTTCATAAGGAGGCTGCTCCCAGAGAGGTAGGAAACGTAGACAATAGGATTTCCATACGAGAGGAGAAGAGAGTTACAATCACAATGGGTATTGAGGAGATAGCGAAAACAGTAGGTCACCTGGTGCCTCTGTTCTCAGGAGCACCCTCTGCAGACCTCAGAAACGAGATTTACAAATTTATTGAAGGGTGTGACTTGGCTAGGCGGAGTATTGCACCAGCAGAAATACGGGATTTCCTCGCATGTGTAAAGCAAAGGTTGCATGGCAATGCATATAACCTGTTACGTGCCAGGAATTTCGATAACTTGGAGGAGCTGTATGCGATAATTAAAAAGAACTTCCTTCAATACCGTTCGCTGGACACCGGCTTAGCGGAAATTCAGGGTATACGTCAGCTACCCAGCGAAGATATACGACAGTTTGCGGAAAGGTTGAACTCGCTGAAATCCCAAGCAGAGGAAATTACAACGAACGTATACAAGGGAGAGTCAGATAATGCCTTGCGTGCGGAAATCGAAAGGTCGGTAGCGAAGTCTTTTAAATTCGGGCTAATGGATAGCACTCTGAGATTACGCATATTAGGATCTAATCGAGAAAGCCTGGAGGACTTAGTAGATCAGGCAATGGGAGTTGCCGATGACATTCGCCAATCGGAAGTAAGCCAACGAAGCCAATTGGTCGGAATGGTGGAAAACACCCGCTTTACGAATTTCGGGTACCGGGGTACCTTACCCTTAGAGCGCAATGGTCGTTTTAGGGGGAGCGATCGCGAGATTAAAGGCAATGACGGGTACTCCATAGAAGTATTGAATATAACTTGCAGATTTTGCAGTAAGAAAGGTCATACCCGAGAAGATTGTTTGATTAGGAAAACACGCCGTTCTGTTCAATGTGCCTGAAATATGGCCATGAAGTCAATTGGAGGTGTGAAAGATAGGGTCATAATATTCAAACAAATCAAAGGGGAAATACTTACGCCGAAAAACCTGTAAACAACCAATGGCTAGGGCGGCAAAATGGGAATAACAGACCACCTCCGCCAGGAGGCTTGCAAAAGTTCGAACAAACTAGCAGGCCGGGAGTCCAGTTACAGAATAAGGCGCAGATGACATGTCACTGGTGTAACAGTCCAGGACATGTGCTTAGAAATTGTGAGGCAAAGAAAAATTGGGAGTCGGCTCAGGGAAACTACCAGGGGCCCAGGAAAGGCCAATAACCTGGGAACCCATAAGTAAGAGTAAACGCAGGCCAAATGGACTCAATACGGTAGATTATACGTCAAAGAGGACAGTGAATCTATCCCGGAGTGCCCTTGTTGTAGACAATTTGAGAAATGTTAAACCCATATTAACCGGGATCAATGATGACGGTTCCCCTCCTAACATTGGGAATATTCAGAAAAATTCCAGAAACTACCTAGATGCAGTGGATTATACGTCGGAAGGGACAGTGTTTTCATCGCTAGGTCCGTTTGAAGTAGAAAATATTATGAAATTGGGAAAAAGTAAAGAGAAAGTAAAGAATATAAATGTGGGTGTAATTGTTAATGACGATGCCTCACCGGAAGTTGTAGAAAAGAACGAGGATTGCGTAGATCTGGAGACGAACGCGAAAGAAAATGGGGGTGGAGAAGTATATTTAGGAGATAGAACCGTTAGAAGTTCTATCTCCTTAGAACCGTTAGAAGAAGAAGAGAAGTATATTTAGGAAATATATGGCGAAATTACCACTCATAAAATTAAACAGAGATGACCTAGAGCCAATAGGAAGGCTAATAAAAGCTAGATCGACAGGCGTGAGATACGTAAAAATAAGTACGAAAATACCAGTAGTGGTGATTCATAAGACAGAAGTCTCTCCAGGAGTATATCTGGGGGAGAGTTTAGTAAATGTAGAAAATGGAGAAGTGAAGGTTCCAATTCTGAATTCTACAGAACGCGATTTTAGGTTAAGATACGATTTCCGACCCAATTTCAGCAAATTCAGTGATTCAATACTCTATAAACAGTATAGTACTCTATAAACAGTATACTACAGACAGCAAGAGAAGGTTGAAAGTATTGATGGGCGAGTTGAACCTGGACCCAAATTTAAATAATGAAGAAAGGGAATCGATAGTGAATATATGTGCATCGTACAGCGACATTTCTCTTAGAGGGGACCGTTGTCAGTGAACAAACTTTTGGCAGATGACATTATATCTCCCAGTAGCTCACCTTGGAATTCTCCTTTATTGCTAGTCCCGAAGAAGAGTGGGAAGGACGGGGAGAAGAAATGGAGACTTTTGATAGACTACAGGAAATTGAATGACGTTACCATCAAGCAGGTTTTCCCGATCCCTAGAATACACGAGATTCTGGACCAATTAGGCAGTAGCAGGTATTTTTCGACTTTGGATTTAGCAAATGGGTACCATCAAGTATTAATGGATAGGCAAGATAGAGAGAAAACTGCGTTTAGTTCGGGTATAGGTAATTTTGAGTTCAACAGAATGCCTTTCGGCTTAACAGGAGCCCCGGCTACTTTTCAGAGAATAATGAACCATGCCTTGACGGGACTGCAAGGTCTAGACTGTTTCGTTTATTTGGATGACATAGTAGTGTACGGGAGAAATCTAGATCAACACGCCTTGCGTCTTAGAAGAGTATTCGAAGCTCTCAGGAAAAATAATTTGAAACTCAATATCGGCAAGTGCCAGTTTTTACGTCGCGAAGTTATGTATCTAGGCCATAAATGTTCGGAAGAAGGCGCTTTACCCGATCCCCAAAAGGTAGAGTGCGTCAAAAGTATTTTACCTCCAAAGAGTAGGAAAGAGGTGCAGGCTTTTCTAGGTTTAGTGAATTATTATAGGAAATTTATACCGAACACTGCGAGGATAGCGCTTCCTATAAACAAACTTTTAAGGAAGAACTCTGTGTTTCAATGGACGGAAGAGTGCCAGGAAGGTCTCGAAAAACTAAAGGAAGCAATAATTACACCGCCCGTCTTAGCATATCCGGACTTTGGCGAAGAGTTTATCTTGACGACGGATGCAAGTAGTGAGGCGTTAGGGGCCGTCCTCTCATAAGGAAAGATAGGAGAGGAGAGGCCAATAGCGTTTGCGAGCAGGGCTCTAAATAGTGCAGAGAAACGTTATTCTACGATTGAGTGGGAGTTTTTAGCTATTGTCTGGGCGACGAAAAATTTTAGGGCATATTTATTGGGGCGGCCGTTTACAGTGGTCACGAATCATAAACCTTTAAAGGGAATTGCGAATTTGAGAGACCAGACATCCAGGCTGGCCAGGCTTAGACACAAATTGTCAGAGTATCAATTCTAAATCATATACAAACCCGGTAGTAAAAATTTGAACGCGGATGCGTTAAGTAGGTTTCCTCCGGCTAAAAGCCAGGCTGTTGCGGCAGTGCAAACTCGGTCTAAGACCAACATAACGGAGCAGGAAAAACATATTGCACCACCCGGAGGGGTGGGGGATACATTAGAGGAGGAAGGCGATGAACCGATGCGGGATGCATTCGAATTGTTAACGGATCCAAAGGAAATAGAAACAGTAATGAGGGTTTTCCACAATACACCCCTGGGAGGACATCAAGGGGCAGTGAAAACATACTTGAGGATTAGGAAACAGTACAGGTGGCCAGGGATGCAAAGGCAAATCAAGGAATTTATACGAAATTGTACGAAATGCCAAGTTAATAAGAGCAGTAGGCTGACCAAAATGCCTATGGTACTGACAGATACTCCACGGAAACCATTCGACAAGGTCTACATGGATATTGTTGGCATCCTGCCAGAAACTGCTTCAGGCAACAAATACATACTCACATTTCAGGATGACTTCTCAAAGTATATGGCTTGCGTTGCTATACCAGACGCTGAAGCCGGCACCATAGCTAGAGCGTTTTTCGATGAAATTATAACGCGACACTGCATTCCGAAGGTCCTGATTACGGACAACGGGACCAATTTCGTCTCAAAAGTGTTCTCAGAAGCATGTAAGATGCTAGGGATTAAGAAAACGCATATCACGCCGTACCACCCGCAAGCGAATGGCTCCTTGGAACGAAGTCACGGGCCATTAGCTGAATTTTTGCGCAGTTTCGCCAGGGAGGATGGTTCCAACTGGGACCAGTGGCTTTCGGCAGCAATGCATGTGCACAATAACACACCACATGCAAGCACTAAGCAGACTCCTTTTCGCACACTGTACGGGTTCGATTCGGTATTTCCTACGAATCTGAAGAGGAAGTGTAGCCCGGTATACAATGCCGACGATACCTCAAAAATTTTGAAATACCAAATTCAAAGAACCCATGAGTTGGTTCGACAAAATCAAGAAGCGGCTAAAAGAAGAGCGAAAGCTCAATACGATAAAAATTGCAACGTGGTGACGTTTAGAGTAGGAGACAAAGTTCTCCTTAAGAACCAGGTTCGCAAGAACAAGTTTTCACCGGTTTGGATTGGACCGTATGATGTATCTCAAGTAAAATCACCCGTTACGACGGTTATAGTGGTTAAGGGAAAGGAGAAGCAGTATCATAATAATTTGCTAAAGTTATATAATCATAATTTATAAAGCAGGTTAATTAATTAATAGGATAGGATTAATTGGAATATTTTAAGAATACGTATATAATTATGTGTGAAATATTTATACTTATTATTTCCTCCGCAGAATGATAATGAGGGCTATCCTGCTGGTTTTGGTTTTGATGAGTAGCGTAAGACCGTCTCCGGTGGTGATAAAGAAGATGCCAATAACACCGATCTTTTTCGAAAACATTGGCGAGTCTATATTCTATGGGTATGAATGGACGGTGCTGACGAGATTCGAGCCCTTGGATTATTCGGAACTTTTGGATCGGCTGGGGGACCAATCAGTGCAGGTGAACGTCATTTGCAAAATAATTCTTGAACGTAATTATATAATTCTGCAATTTTTAACCCATGTCAAAAGTTAAAGGAAAGAGAAAAAAGAGTAGCGAAAAAGTCGAGCTAATTAAACAAAAGTTTTTTGAGGGAACGGATCCCGCTGATTTAACAGTTTTATTTGCCGCGAAATGAAAAACAAGGAAACAACCGAAAGCGAATAAGTAAATAAATAATAAATACAAAAAACATATTTGTAACATATTGCTGACTAGAACCTAAGATATTCAATAATATTCAAAAAG
>CAWZZZ010000095.1:2500-69652 GCA_963966595.1 Physocephala rufipes
TTCTAGCATGAGGTACACAATACCGTTTGTTGTCAGTGGCTGATGAACCTTGTTCGCAGTTGTTGCGCGCAGTTCCGCAAAGCCATCACATTCGAAAAAGATATGGCGTGCATCTTCACTGGTATTAGAGCACCGCAAGCAACATCTACCAGACTCGTGGCCGTATTTGTATAAGTAACTACGGAAGCATCCATTGACCATTTAGTATCTGCGTCATATAAAAATCAAGTTCACCGAGCTGTCTCTCTACCCATTTTTTACGTCAGGTATCAATGTACGCGTCCAACTCCATTTGCTACAGCTATCCCACCTTTGCTGCCATTTTGTATAAGTGGCATCTTTAATGTCATCGAGTTCCTGATGCGAAAGTTTCCTCTCAAGTGCCAATTTCCTGCAATACCGCTCATTTAGCTCAGAAGCTACCAAATCAGGATGAGGTATTCTTGCCAGAACACCCGCCGCCTCATGCGATATAGTCCGGAACCCACAGCAGACTCTAAGTGCACATAAACGAAAAAGTTGATTAAACTTCCTCACATTTTTTTTAAAGTTGAGCGACTTAAACCAGACAGGTGCGACGTACATCAGTTCGGACTGTACAACTTTTGAGAGGAGCAGTCTATGCCTCTGATTCGGTCCATAAGTATTTGCCATAATGCGGGCCAGCGCAGCATAAGTACGCATCGCCTTATCGCCACGATGACCACTGTTATATCATCTGCATAACCAATAATTTGAACCCCATCTCGTACTGGTAACCGTAGGATTGCGTCGTACATTAGATTCCAAAGTAATGGTCCCAAAACTGAACCCTGAGGAACACCAGCAGTAATTTTGTACTGTTTTCCGGCATCAGTATCATACAAGAGAATTCTATTTGAGAGAAAGTTTTTAGCGAGTTTTGTTAAATATTCTGGGATATTTAAACGCTCAATCACTTCAAAAATACTGTTCCAGTTGGCTGAATTAAAAGCGTTCCGAACATCTGGCGTTACGACAAGGCAGTATTTCTTGGTCCCATACAACCATCTATCACCTTCTATGGCGTCCTCTGCTATTGCAACCACTTCGTTTAGCGCGTCGAGAGTAGAACGTCCTTTACGGAACCCATACAACAGTAAAACAACAGCTCAGACAACGCTTGAACTGTATCCACATATTGTTGAATACGTTCTCTTACAATCTTTTCCGAAATTTTGCCCAGAGTATCGATCATACAGAGCGGTCTATAAGATCCAGGTTCATGCCTCGCTCTACCAGGTTTGGGAAGCAGCACCAAACGCTGAATTTTCCATATTCTTGGAAAGATACCCGCCCTGAGGCAGCTATTGTACAACCGCAGGAATGGCTCGGGGTTCACATTAAATGCTATTTTAACTACTTCGTTCGGAATGACATCTGGTCCTGGTGCTTTTTTGTTTTTAAAAGACTTTATTGCCATAAAAGTCTCTTCTCTAGTGAGCACTGGCGGTAGTTCGCGAGGAGATCCAATAACTTTTCGCGCATGTAATTCGTGCCTCGGAAAAAGGGTACCAACAACTTCATTCATAAAATCGTATGATTGAGGAATTTGACCGCTAGTTCCTTTCAATTTTGCTATAATGATTCTGTAGGAATCATAATTCCTTAAAACAGCCTTTCATGCTTTTTTTTAATAGCCTTTTTAAGCTTTCTACGCGCCAAGGTATAGCGTGCTCTAAATAAGAGAAATGTATTCGTGCCATTACTTCGCTGCTGCATTCTTCTCGCATATATACATTCCCTTCTCAACTCAGCGATTTCCTCGTTCCACCAGTATACTGGGCGATGAGTTTTCTTCCTTCCCTTACGAACCATTGACGCTTCACATGCTACACTAAGCCACGAGACAATTTTCGTTGCCTGCGCTTCTACATCTGGTGCTAGCGGTATATCGTTTCGCAGCATCTCCTCAAACAGAGCACAGTCCATTGTACGCATACTCCACCCCTTGGCATACTTATTACGTGAAGGGTTTACACCGATATGTTTTAAGCGTGTACTGATCGCCTGGTGATCACTATGTGTGTACGCATTACTCACATTCCAATCAATTCTTCTTGCAAGTGAATTACTGGCAAACGTGAGGTCAATAATTGACTTTCTACCATTTCGCTCAAAAGTATACATCTGGCCATCGTTCAACAAAACAGCATCAAGATGCGAAAACGACTCTAGCGGCATCCTTCCCCTTTCGTTGGTCAGTCGGCTGCCCCAATCGACGGCCCAGGCGTTAAAATCTCCAGCTATGATAAACGGAGTAGTAGATCGGGCATCACTTACCAAGCTATCAAGAACTGCGGTATAGTCTTCAGTTGTCATGCTCGTCGGAAGGTAGCAACTGTAAACGTACACACCTCCAACCTTAACAGCCACGTAGTATTTTGTATTATTTAGATCACTTTCTTCCAACGGCATTTTTCCGCAGATCCAGATTGCCGTCTTTGCAGTGCCATCCGTGAACCAGCCGCGCAAGTTTCGATATTGTTCCGCAATAATCGCCACGTAAATTTTTTGTTCAGCCACTGTCTGCATCAATAACTCCTGTGCAGCCTCACAGTGGTTAAGATTTATTTGCCACAACATCATTTGCGTTTAGAAATTGCATTCATAAAAGCCGGGCATTTGTTTCCACCAGTGGGATGTTTGTTGTTCGTCATTTTGCTATCACATATGAGACAGAATGCTTCATTTCTACAATCTTTTACATAGTGGTCTTTTTTACCACAGTTAAAACAACACTTGCTTCTGTCTGTTTCGTTCTTGCACACCTTAGCTACGTGCCCAAATTCCAAACATCTATAACAGCGAATAACCGCCTCCTTCATTCGTATTCTACAGACTGTCCAGCCGATTTTTATCTTTTCAGCTTCTATTAAAACTCTTGCTTCTGTGGTGTGAACACGTATTACCACAGTCTGTGTATCACCATAAGATTTCCGTAGTGATTTAATTTCAATCTCACTACCCTCTTTGCACTGCTTTTTAACCGCTCCTAAAACTTCATCTTTTGTTGTAACCTCATCCAAATCTCTAATTTCTATTAATGTTTCGCTACCGTAAGACTTAACCTTCGCTTCTTCCCCCTAAATTTTCTGCATATCTGCTTTGAAACTCTGTACACTAATATCAGAGTTTCTTTTTAACTCCAGAAGCATTTCACCTTTCTGTGTATTCCTAATTTTAGTAACATTTTCTCCTAATTCAGCCAGGCTCTGTTCACCTTTAATTTTCTTCAGAATATCGCTGTAGGACATATCTCCCACTTTCGCAATGACTATTGAATCTTGCTTAACTGCTTTAATTACTTTAGCGCTCTTCTTCGCATCATTCTTTCGAGCCACGGTTTTCCATTCACTGTTCAAAGAGTTTGAACCCTCCAGGCCAGCATCATTCTTATTATGTCGGGGCTTATATTCTTCCGACAACCGATTCTTCTTTGCCGATAGGTTTGACAACTCGTAAAAATTTTTTGTCGCATCACTAGTGAAGCTTCCAGCATCTTTAAAGGCATATTCCCGTAGCTGCGAGGCCTTCGCGTAGAGATCCGCAATATTATTGACAAAATCTCTCATGGGCTGTTATATTGAGCGACGGCCATTTCCCATCATTTGAATTAATTCATTTATTCTTCTTCCCATTAGCTGAAAGGGAGTCAGGTGGTCAGCGATCAAGCTTACCTGAGGCAAAGACGGCGGAGATGAACTGGCACGTTCATTTTCCTTTTCCACGGAAGCTTCGACCGGCGAACGACCAATGCGCGAGCTTCTTTTAAAAACTTCAGCCATTTCTAATAGGTCGTTCTCTGATTGGTCCTTAAAACACCACTGCACTCATTCTCCTTAGCTGTAGTTGTACCCTTCTTCTCCGCACCTAGTGATGCAGCTGTCCCACTTATCGGAAACATCACAAAGCACGGACAACTACCCCAATTTACCCGAAGAGATTAAGAGCTCAGCTAAAATCAGAAGCTTTATCTCGTATATCGATAACTCAGTTCGATCACGTAACTAGTTTGATAGGGACGACCGACGACTAAATAAATAATTAACGTACACTTTTTCACTCTCACAAATTGTTCACTATAAAGTAATTATGTTGTTTCAGTATGAAGAGCTTAAATAGAGCTACTAAAAACAAATACTGCTGTTGCTTCGCACTTTGCGCGCGGCGAATTAGAAAAAGAGCAGAAAACAAAAATTTTCTAGGCTGCTTTCTCTACCCAATTTTATATATTTTTTCTTTTTTTTGCGAACTTTGTCTCTTAAAAGAGACTTTTTTTGTTCTGTGTCTTTGGTCTGTGTCCAAGGTAGCAATCACGACCGCTTTGCCACCCTATCACACGCACTGTTAAATTATAACTTGTTCAAAAACGATGCAATATCACTATAAAAATTCGAATTTCTTATGAGCTGATCCGAAACACGTCCGATCAGAAATTTACGAAAATTTTTTTTTCTGTGTGTGTGAGTATTTTTTTTTTTGTCGGGTGGAAACCCATCATGGGCACTGATGCTAGGTCCTCTGAGCATCAGTAGTGTCAGACTCTTACTGACTAAAACCACCTCATCTTCTAATCTCCCCCGCCGAACTGCCGATAAGCATTACTTCGCGGAGGTGGTGGCCTTATGTGGCAACTACTCGTTCAGTCTTCTTCTCTGCTCTAAACTTCTCTGCTCCTTCATTATTACTGTAGCGAATCGCGCTATGGCTAGCCAATTTTCGTGGCTTTTCAACATAATGTTTACTACTGTGTTAGGCATTATGTTCTCCCTAATAACCTGTTGTGACGCCGCCCTTGAATTCGAGAATCGATGACAACGGAAGAGGACATGCTCTGCATTCTCCACCATCTCCATTCCACAGTAGTCACAGAATGGATTTTGTTCGTGACCAAATTTATGGAGGTAAGCTTTAAAACAACCGTGGCCAGTCAAAAACTGCGTTAGGTAAAAATCGACCTCCCCATGATTTCTGTTTAACCAAGGTTCTAGCACAGGAATCAGCTTATAAGTCCATCTGCCTTTCACTGCACGGTCCCATCTCACTTGCCAGTCCCGTATAATTACCGTACGCGCGGTAACACGTGCTTCTGCTGCGGGGGTATCAGTTAAAAGGTCGTCACTTAAAGCACAACCTTTGGCCAGCAAATCTATGGGGTGCATTCCGCTTACTACCAGTGCTGCGTCTTCCGACACCGTTCGAAAAGCACTGCAGACCCGGAGTGCGCAGAGCCTATAGGTAGCTTTAATGTTGCGCGCGTATGAACTTTTCTGTAGAGCTTCTGACCATACTGCTGCTCCATACAGAATTATAGATTTAACAACTCCTGCCAGCAGTTGCCTTCGCCTTTGCTTGGGTCCTCTAGCATTTATCATGATTCTCGAGAGCGCGTTTGTTGCTTCCGCCGCTTTTCGCTGAACATAATCCACGTGTGCTTTGAATGACAAACGATGGTCGAAAGATACTTAATATGCGGTTTTGACGTTATAACAGTTCCTCCAACCGTAATGTTAACCGTCTCAATTTTCTTTCGGCTGTTCATTAGAACTGCTTCCATTTTTTCCTCAGCAAGGCTCAGTCCTTTTGAGACCATCCAGCTTTGAACTATCCTCACAGAACAATTTGCAACATCTACAAGATCTGCTAATTCCTTCTCTACTACTATGATGGAAATGTCATTAGCGAAAGCCACTACCTGAGCCCCGTTTGGGACCTTCAGTTTGAAAACGCCGTTATACATAGAGTTCCATAACAGAGGGGCCAGCGCAGAACCCTGAGGAACACCGCCGCTCAGGGCATGCATTTTCGGACCGTCAGTGGTGTGATAAAAAAGTATTAGCTCGTCCAGATAGCTAGATATTATGTTGCACAGATAACTTGGAACGTTGTAGCGCTTAAGTGCTCTCAAGATTTCTTTCCAGTTTGCCGAGTTGAAAGCATTTTTAACGTCAAGCGTAAGGACTAAGCAGTACTTTTTGCTCCCACCCCTCCAACGTGTGCCCTCTAAAGCTTTAGAAGCAATCTGCTTGACTAATTTTAGCGCATGCACTGCAGAACGACCTTTCCTAAAACCAAACTGCGATTCTGAAAGTCGGAAATCTATTGCTGTCTCTAATCTTTCCTTGAGTATGTGCTCAAAAATTTTCCCAGACGAATCCGGCATACAAATTGGGCGGTAATCTGCTGGTCGCAATGGTACTGATTTCTTTGGTAGCAGGACCAACCGCTGCACCTTCCACTGTTTCGGGAAATGTCCTTCTCTGAGGCATTTATTAAATACCTCTTGGAATAACTCTGTACGTCTCATGGCCACTGTTGTAATTGCTATGCTGGGTATCCCGTCCGGCCCCGGCGCTTTATTACCTTTCAGTGTGTGTGAGTATGTGTGTACGTGTGCGTGCGTGTGTTTGTGCGTGTGTATGTGTGCTTGCGTTTGTGTTTTTTTTTCGTATGACGACTGGAGGTGTGGAATCTTCGTAGATACCAGCGGTCCGTCCCACTGGCATGCACGATTCACCTTTGGCGCCTACGTGCTAAACCACACCCCCCATACACTTCAACCACTCTCCCCCGCGGGACTGCCGTTAGGTATTACTTCGCGGGGGCTGGTTAGCTATCCAGCTATCTTAGTGTAGTATCCATACAACATACACACCTAATACGGAAGTCAGTTTCCTTCACGTTGCCGCGAACGCTCAATCCGTCTAAGCTCTATCAAAACATTGCTGATATCCGAACTTATATCATTCCAGTTTTGTGGACTTTGCAGCGTATAGGTAACTATGTTTCGGGGTTCCATTTGGATTATCGAAGTTCCATTAAATCTCGGACAGTTGAAGAAAACGTGCTCAGCATCTTCCTCCTCGTTCCCACACGTCGGGCACAATGGTGAGCTGTCATGACCGAATCTATATAAATATTTCCGGAAACACCCATGTCCGGACAGAAGCTGTGTCAGGTAGTAGTGAACCTCACCGTAAGGCCTCTCAATCCAGTCAATTATATTTGGAATCAGGCAGTAGGTCCATCTTCCCTTCGTGGATACACACTAACGGGACTGCCAAATCTCCATGGATCTAGCTCTTTCCTCTGAGGCTATGTTTTCTCGCGGCGATCTGTTTTCTACAACCCGATCATAAATGCGCTTAGACTCATTAGCCCAAATATCAATGGGCAACACACCTGCAATGACAAATGCAGCCTCGTCCGATATTGTGCGGAAGCCACTAATGACTCTAAGTGCGGACAGTCTATACACCGGCAAAATCTTGCGTCTACTGGAAGTTAAGTTAAGGGAATCCGCCCAAACAGGAGCAGCATATAGAAGAACTGACGCAATGACAGACAACAAAAGTTTACGCTTTGAGCACCTGGGACCTCCAACGTTGGACAACATCCTTGCTAAGCAGGTTTGCACCTCAGCCGATTTTTTTGTTGCGTACGTAATATGCGTCCTGAAATTGAGCCTGTCATCAATGATCACCCCGAGATATTTAATTGAACGATGCGATCTAATTGTTTGGTCTCCTACTCTCACTGTAAATGATTCCACAAGCTTCCTGGTACTGATAAGCACTGCTTCAGTTTTGTGATCGGCTAGTTTAAGGTTTACCGACTCTAGCCACGTTCTCACCATACAGCAGCATTAGCCGCCACCTCAATCTGAAAGATATGCTTAGCCACAATAACTATTGCGACGTCGTCAGCGAAGCCTACGATTCTTGTGTTTGGCGGAACAGGGAGCTTTAGAATGCCATCGTACATAATATTCCAAAGCAAGGGGCCCAGAACGGATCCCTGAGGAACGCCAGCAGTGATGTTGTACGTCTCCAGCCCGCGATCACTTTCGTAAATCAATTTACGATTTTTAAAATAGCTCATAATTAAAGCGATGATATAACTAGGGCTGCCAATGTCTAATAAAGCCTTAATAACTTGTTCCCAATTAGCCGTGTTGAAGGCATTCAGCACATCCAGTGTTACCACCGCGCAATATTGTTTCGAACCACCTTTCCAGCGGTCGCCTGTGGTTGCCTCGGATGCGATTCATACAACCGCCTTAACAGCATCTATGGTTGATCGTGCCCGCCGAAATCCAAACTGCCAATTGGAGAGATGTCTTTCCGCTAATGGCATTAGACGATTGTAAATTAGTCTCTCTAGGATTTTTCCCATAGTGTCCAATAGGCATATAGGGCGGTAAGATGATGGTTCGCCATGAGGCCTATTTCCTTTGGGAATTAATACTAGCTTCTGTTGCTTCCACACGTCTGGAAATACTCGTTCATCTAGACACTTCTGGTATGTGAAAACAAAAATATCCGGGTTTAGAGTCAAAGCCGTCTTAATGGCCACATTCGGAATACCATCTGGGCCAATAGCCTATTCGATATCTATACTTGAAACAGCCTCAAGAAGCTCAACTGCAGTGACTGGAGGTGCTATTTGATCCCCTGAGGTGGCGTGTACACTCCTGGGCGGAGGGCGCTGAGGAAATAACGTGCTGACTATTTCATTCAAAATCTCAGGACACTTAATAGATGGAGGTTTGAAACCTTTTAGTTTCTTCATCACAACCTTGTAAGCAGTTCCCCAAGGGTTAGTGTCCACCTCCTTGCAAATTCGTTTAAAACATTCCTTTTTGCTCCCTTTTATAGCAAATGTCGGCAATGTCTGAACTCCAGTAAACGCAAATCAAAGCCAGGCCTGCCTTTAGACTGCGTGACCTGCCTTCTCGCTTTTAAGCAGTTTACTCTTAGCATACGAATGCCATCGTTACACCAATAACACGGTTTTATGGTCTTTATATTAGATGATCTAGGCATTGCTGCATCACAAGCCGTAACAATATTTTTATAAAGCCGAGATACCATCTGGCCCGCATTTCCAAGTTCGATTACACTAGATCTTATGAGATCTTCGAAAACAGCTTTGTCTTCGAAGATCTCCATTTTGGCCCCAACCGTGGACAACGTTGTACTAATAAGTCCTTGCAGCTGTCATATTCGAATAAAATGATTTGATGGTCGCTATGTGTATACTCTTCGCTGACCCACCATCGGATATGTCTAGCCAGACTTGGGCTAGCAAAGGTGATGTCAATCGTTGATTCCGCGCCCGCCCTTCTGAAGGTACTGCACTTCCCGTCATTAAGTAGCACTACATCGAGTGGATTAAACGAGTGAAGAGGGCATTGGCCCCTACTGTTTGTCAGCTTACTTCCCCATTGAATTGCCTATGCGTTGAAATCACCAGCAATGACAACTTGAACTCTACCTCGAACATCCGCAACTAGCCGATCAATCATCTCTTGGAATTCATGAATTGACCAACTAGGAGGAGCATAAGAGCTGTAGAAATGAATACCATTGATGCAGGTCCAGATTGCTGCTTTACTCATATTGTCTGAGATCCATATAATTTCGGGAAGATTCTTATATTGTTCGCTCACCAGTACTATGTCAACTTCTTTTTCTTTAACATATTGTGATAGAAGGTTTTGGGCCGTATCGCAGTGGTTTAAATTTATTTGCACGACTTTCATTTGCTCTTCATAGAGGTAATCGCCAACTTAAATGCCGGGCATCGTGCACTTCCTGTTATATGCTTGGCGTCTGCAGTGGGATCCGACTTACAGAGCATACAACTGGGTTCTTTATTGCAGTCCTTAGCCACATGACCTTCTACACCACATCTTCTGCAACATTTTGATCTGTCGCACTCATTTTTACATTGTTTTGAAATGTGGCCGAATTCTAAGCATCTATAGCATCTAATGATATTGTTCCGTTCACGTATGCGACAAACGACCCACCCAATTTTTATTTTCCCACGAGCGATCATTTTATTTGCCTCTTGAGTATTGACAGCAATAACCGCCGTTTGCGTTCCTCCGTAAGAATTGCGTAGACTGACAATATTTTCAGGTGCAAAACTACTGAAACCAAATTGATTTTTTACTGAGCGCAGTATGTCATCCTTTGTGGTGACTTCATCGATATCTTTAATATCTAAGGAAATTTTCTGACATACGCTTCTAACCGTTGCCTCATCACCCAAAGAATCGCAGATTGCAGACTTCACTTTCTCAGCATTACCTGGAACGCCCGATAGTTGTATGAGCAACTCCCCCTTTTGAGTGCGCCGAATCTTGGATACGTTACTACCGATTTCCGCCAGACTACCATCAGTTTTAATCTTGCGAAGAATATCTGCATACGAAATATCCCCTTTTTTCGCGACAACTACCGCTTCTGGTCTCGGTCTTTTAAATGTACCTTCTCTCCTCCGCGCAGTTGGCTGAGACCCAACCTTTATCCAACCGCCTGACTGTTTGTTGACTACTTCAGTCTCGATAACATTTTCATTACCCTGCCCGCTTAGTTGCAGTTTTCCATCACTTGGTAATACTGCTCTCCTTTTGGGTACGGCTTGCGTTTGTGTGTGTGCCAATGTTTGTGCTAGCTTCAGTTTCTTGGAAACTAATTTATATGCCGTGCCATAAGGATTTACCTCCGCCTCATCGCACAATTAAAAAACTAAAAAACATGTATTTTTGCTTTCACGATTAGCATACTTAAGCAGCCTTCGATTATTTTTATATGTCTGCTTATCTCTGGCATAGTTTGTCGTGCTACTTGACCTCAGATAAATTCGCCTAGATCGTATACAAATCGTGCGCAGCTTTGCAATTTCCGGGTTACACCAATACACAGCTTTCCGAGAATCGCGGCCTGTATTTCTTATACGCGACATGAATGCTGAACACGTTCTCTTAATTTTGCACATTAGCCGTGCTACGGCCTCTTCCGCAGGCCCGTTTATGATTTCCGTGCTGAGTTCTTCTCTAAACAGTTTTTCTTCAAAAGTTTCTGTTCTCCATTTCAGACCAATCCTGGTTTTGGGCAGCCTTTGCAATTTCGTCACTTCACTTAAAATTGATCGATTATCACTGTACGTGTAGACGGTACTTCGGATCCAGCTCGTTGACGAACATATTCCGCAGCTAATGAAGGATAGGTCAATTATCGACCCTACTTGGTTTCTACTGGAAGTATGTTCAGATTCTTCATTCAGCAGCAATACGTCCATGCATGCCATAGCGTCTAGTAGCGATCTCCCGCCCCCCCCCGTGTTTGTGATCCCCATTGCAGTGCATACCCATTCCGTTGCCCAGGCATTTAAGTCACCGGCTACGATAACTGAGTTTCTCTGACGTGCATCACTTATTAAAGCATCCGACACGTAATTAAAACCGTCTGAGTCCACACTAGGTGGAATGAAGCAGCTGTACACATACAGGCCATTTACCCTTGCACACACAAATCCTGTTTCAGCTCCTTTAACTGACATTCGGTAGCCTGAGCTGAAATTACAGATTACTGCCTTTCTTGAAGTATCGACAGCCCACTTTACGTCGGATACATATACGGCTCACACAGTATTGCGAGATCTACGCCACTTTACACCACTGTTTGTTTAGCAGATCTTGAGCAGCCTGGCAGTGTTTGAGATTAAACTGCAAGCATGTCATGCCGTGACATCTTACCTCCTTCCTCGCTTTTACGGTGTTTTGGTAGAACGGACATTTAAAACTTCTTGTACTATGTTTTGGATCCTTGGCCCCACTTCTCTGGCACAGGATGCACATCGGATCACTACTGCTTTGCTTCGCTATATGTTACAGGTACATCTGCTGCCTACGTGCCCAAAATCTAAGCACTTGAAGCATCGTTGAATGCCCACTATCAATCGAATGCCACAAACCACGCACCCAATTCGAACCTTACCCAATTTAAGAATACAGTTACCTAGTGAAGGAGAGACCTAATGTTGCCGCCTGAGTACCACCATAAGCTTTCCTCATTGATCGGATTGCTGTTCTATCTATGCTCTCTTGCTGTAAACATTTATCTACGGACTCTACTACATCCTCTTCCATAGTGACCTCATCTATATCTTTGATTTTTAGCAGAATTGCCCGCGTCAAAGCACGCACATCTGCCGCATCACCTAGTGAATTTTAACTGCATTTTTAGATTTTCAGCCTGACTCTCCCCATTCCTGCTGAGTTCTAACAAGAGTTCGCCTTTTTGGTTTTTCTAAGAACTTTGACCATATGCCGGATGGTTTCTAGCTTGGGATCCGTTTTTACTTTACGTAGAACTTCCACGTTTGTTTTACCCTCAGCTGATTGAATTATTAAATCATTAGCTCTTGTTCTCTTTATTTGGGTGCTTTTAGTCCGCACCTGTATCCACTCTTCCTCCTTTTTTGAAGATGCAGACATCTTTGCTTTAGCAGCTACTTGGGCGTATGAAATATGGGTGCCTACTTTGAGAGGAGGTACATCTCGCACTCTTGCATCAGTGGCCCTACCCTTTTTTGACAGCGGAAATTTTCCTACGACTCCATCTCTACATATTTTGAGCGGACTATTACCACTTACAAGTTTTATTAAGGGTGATGTTTTCGTAGACGAAGAAACTTGCATTTTTGCCGCATTATTAGATCGCAATCTATATACGGCCTTTTTCTACAAAACAGCAATTTCGGCCACAAGATCTCTCATAAGCAGGTTAATATTGTGTTTTCCGCCTCCCATCATGAGCACAAGCTTATATACTTTTCGGCCAATTTAGACTAGCTCGCCCTCATCTCCTGATAGGAATATTCGCTAAACCTGTGCCAGCAATAACCCAATTTCATTTCCATTGAATACCGATGCACCTTGCTGTTGTAGTCGTTGATTTGGCCCCGTAAAGCTAGGAGAAGATCTAGACCATGCCTCTCTTACAGCATGCTCTGGTGTACCCAGATTGTAGGCAACTGCATAATTGCTCGTATTTGGTGCCGACCGGTACACCAATCTGCTCTTTTGAAACGGGTTCTCCGCGTTCTGAGCCACTATGTGATTCAGCTCTCTAAACTTCGCCTAAAAATATAATACAAAATTATAGCCTGTTAGCACTAACCTACCCGACTGATTCTCAGTCAGTTGATCAGCCGATTTGAATCTGTTTAAAATTCCCTTTTTCCACAGATCGATACTGTGAGCGGGAAATCGACTCTTTAGGAACCAAAAGCACATCGGAATTAAGTTTCGTCGAAATCCTATTTTTTTTTAAACACCAACAGTGACCAAGCCAACTGACGCGAATATATTTATCGCACGCTTCACTTTCGCACTTATTTGTTACCTTGTACAATACAACTAAACTGCGACCACAATCAATTTGAAATTTTTTCGGGACTTGTTTAAAACATATGCGTCTCACTGATCGATACACTCGTTCTCCTACACTCCTACACACACATATCGGGACGCATCAAAAGCCTGAGTGCGGGACTTTAACCCGCTATAGCTCCTCCCTCTAGTCTACCTGTCCTCCCGGAACTGCCGTTAAGTATTACGTCAGAAGGTAGACAGAGCTATAGCGCTCAACCGTCTCAATCGTTCGTAGTCACAGTCATTCGGTTAATCTACGTGTGTCATGTGTGTAGTTTGTCTTGCGTTTCCAAGGAAATGAATTTCCTTCCCTATTGTCAGCCCCATATTGCTAAGGTATTTAGCTTCCGCTCGCTATCTTCAATACTCTTTTGCGTTGCTCCAATCTTCTCTGCTGCATCATGATCAAAGCCGCCGTACGGCTAAAAGCATTCCAGTAATTTGCTCTGTGTAGCATTAGAGCTCCGATGTTTCCTGGGGTAATATTTGTTGCTACTACCAGTTCCAATTAACTGCGATATTGAAGGTAGCAAGGGCAGTGAAAGAAGACATGCTCCGTATCTTCTACAACCACTCCACCGCAATTATCACAATACGGGTTCTGTTCATGCCCAAATCGATGTATGTAACTTTTAAAGCAACCATGTCCACTTAACAATTGCGTGACATAAAAATAAATCTCGCCATGTTTCCGAGCTAACCAATTGGCTATATCAGGAACTAGTCTGAAAGTCCATCTCCCGTCTCAATACTGGATCTATCTCGATGGGTTCCATATGTAAGGACCAAGTCTGTCCTTAGGGCAGCCTCTTTCGCTAACAAGTCCAAAGGTATAAGTTCCTCGAGAACTGACGCACTTCCTGATATGGTGGGATATGCACTGCTTACTCGTATCACAACAAGCTTATATATAGCCTTGACCCCGCGCACAATCCATGCTGAACGCGTTTGTCCAAATTGGGGCAGCATATAACACAATTGACTTCACTACCGCCGAGAGTAATTGCCTACGTTGTTGTCTGGAACCGTGGGAATTAAGCATCAGTCTGGAGAGCTAGGCTGTAGCAGTTGCCGCTTTACGCTCGAGATGTTCCAAGTTCTGCTTAAATCTCAGTCGATGGTCCAAAATATTGCTCAGGTACTTGACAAACGGCTTGGTGAATTCACCCACTCTGAATTTAGCCATCTCAACCACCTTTCTGCTGCTAATCAGCAAAGCCTCTGTTTTGTGATCTGCTAAAGTGAGCGCCACCGACTCGAGCCACATTTTAATGGTTTCAATTGCTGCTTCTACATCAACTTGCACGTCCCTTAAGTATTTAGCTGCGACAATTATGACCATGTCGTCCGCAAATCCAATAATTTTAACACCGTCTGGCAACCGCAGGTCAAACACCTCACTAAACACAATATTCCAAAGGAGTGGACCCAGTATCGAACCCTGAGGAACACCACCAATCAGCCCATGTTCCTTCCTGCCCCCGTCAGTGTCATAAATAAGTACGCAGTTATAAAGGTATGAGGATAATATTCTGTACAAATAAGCAGGCGTTGTGTACTTCCTCAACATAAACAGAATGCTTTTCCAGCTTGCGGACTTGAAGGCGTTTTTTACATCTAGTTTGACAACTAGACAGTTTTCTTTCGTGCCCTCCTGCCATCGTAATCCCACAATAGCCTCACTCGCTAAAGCTTGAACCATAGACAAAACATCAATTGTTGACCGGCCTTTTCTAAATCCAAATTTGACACTGGAAATTTGGTCACCAATAGCAAACTCCAACCCGGATTTTAATATAGCTTCTAGCAGCTTTCCTGCAGTATCCAGGACACAAAGTGGGCGGAATGCAGACGGAACAGTTGGATTAGCGGTTTTAGAGATCAGAACCAACCGCTGTCGCTTCCACACGCTCGGAAACGTTTCCTCTAATAAGCAAGTGTTAAATACCGATTGCAATACAGTAGTACGATCCAATGCTACAGTTTTTAAAATAATATTTGGTAGCCTATCTGGCCATTCTGCCTTACTTATGTGGATCTTTTTGGCGGCCTCCAAGATCTCGTTTATGGTGATTAATGGAATTGACGATGCCTCGATAGCACCTGGCATGATTCTCGTAAAAAATGGTTGCTGAGGAAACAAACGTTGAATAATTTCGAATAAAACTTTCGGGCATGTTGACAGGACCGTAGTCTTTAGCTTTTTAAACACCAATTTATATGCCATTTCCCACAGATTATTTTCCGCATCATCACAGAGTTCGAGGAAGCATCACTTCTTACTGTCGTGTATAGCAGTTTTCAAGCTTTTACGTCTATCTACATACACCAACCAATTTGCATTGAAGTTATTGGTGTTTCTCGTCCTCTGGCATACGCGTCTAGCTTTTATACACTCCTTCCTTAGGCTAGCAATGTTATTATTCCACAAATACGCAGGTTTCCAGCCCTTCTCGACATATTTTCGCACCATGGATGCATCGCAAGCCGCGCTAAGTTTGCACACAAAACCTGTAGCTGCTTCATCAGCCGTGCCCTCGTATCCTTGCGAATCAAGCACCTCCAAGAACATCTCTCGATCGAAGGTTTCCAGCTTCCATCCGTCTCGTTTTGTGTTCTTTGTGTCCCAACTCCGTCGACCGGTACTTAGATTCACTTCTATCGCACGGTTGTCACATAGTGTACAGCAATCGCTTACGCGCCAACTTGTAAGTAGATATAGGCCGTGGCTTATAAAAGTCAGATCGATTATGGATCCCCTACATTAAGAAGACTAACATGTAGTGATGAGAGTGATTTCCTCGCGGGTTCGTTCTTGGGCAACCACACTCGTACGCCCAAGCATTGAAATCACCTGAAATTAATACTGGGACCCTTTGGCGAGCATCATCTACGAGCGTGCTCAGTATATTATTAAAGCAGCTTATATCGAGGCTAGGTGGTATATGGCAAATGTATAACACATACAAAACCGCGTTCCGCCCTCCGCGTCACCAAGTGCAATGAGTGGCAAGCCCAGACAGCTGCCTTTCCTGATGCATCTGTGCCCCATCGTGCAGTTTGAAGTGTACAGTATGGCTCACAGAGAAGAGCAACATCTATAGATAGTTCTACTGTAGTTTGCTGCAGCAAGTCCTGCGAAGCTTTGCAGTGATTCAGAGTTAACTGCAGGATTATCATGCACTGATTGTCTTTGAACCCCTTAAGTTAGTGATCGCTGCCTTATAGATATGACATCTATAAGTTCTGAAGCGTGATTCGCATTTTCACCCTACGCTCGCATACAATACACATTGGCGCATTGATACACTCTTTAACTAGATGATTTTGTTGGCCACACTTGAAACAGAGTTTATTGCCCTCATTGGAACTAGCACACTTGCTAGCAGTATGCCCAAAGTCTTGACATTTATAACACCTAATTAATCGAATCGATTCACGAACGCGACAATTTACCCAACCTATTCGCATGTTTCCAGCACTCAATAAACGCCTTGCCACTGCTGTATCAATTTTCAGTTTGGCAGTTTATAATGAGTTTTGGCAGTTGTAATTTTCAGTTTGGCAGTTTGTATGAGTTGCACCATATGCCGTTCTCATTGATAGAATAGCTGATAAGTCAACCCGAACATATTGGAGATAATTGTTTATTGCTTCAACAATTTCCTGCTTGTCAGTAGCTTCATCAATGTCTTTTATTTCAATATGCGTTTCATGTAACAGTGCTCGTACGTCGACCTCACTTCCTACGACCTCACTTACCGCAGATCGAAGCTTCTCAGTTTGACTCTCTTTCTGCCGCTTCAGCTCAAGCAAAATATAACCCTTTGCAGTTTCTCTGATCCCTTTAATTATTTCCCCTATTTCTTTTAGGCTTGGGTCGTTCTTTATTTGCTTTAAAATTTTGACATTGCTTCTACCTTCAGCAGCTTTTAATATAATCGCTTCCGGTTTAGCAGGTCGAATCATTGGTTTGATCACTCGTTGCACCTTAGTCCTCTTATTTTCCGATCCCTCTTCAGAAATCGCCGCCACCTGTGCGTATGAAGCGGGTAATTTCAGGCCTTCATTTCTTGTTTATTTTGAGCTTCCTACAATATTCTGCTCTTCTTTTTCAGACCGCAAAACTATTTTTTTCTTTTTTGTTAGAGGAAGCTTCATATCTTTATCTTCTCGTATTCTTTTTCTGGTCGTTGCTCCGGTATTAACGCTAGGAGAAGTTTGTGCATAGCTACTTACCCTCTTCCTTGTATACTTATTTGCCAACTCAGCTGCAGCCATGTTGTAAATGGTAACAGTGCTCTACACAAACTCCCTCATTGGTTGATGGATTGAAGGTCTACCGCCACCCATCATTTCAACTAGATTTTGAATTCGTTTGCCAAGTTCCGAGAGAGCACCTTCGGCATGATCAGCGGGTGCTGAAGAAACTGTGGTTGCAGGAGCCCGACAAGGAGGAGTTTGCACGTCCACAACATTTAAATTGAGAGTCGAACCATATGGCGACGATTTCGGCAGTTGCTCAGGTCCCACCATTTCACCTGAGTCTTTTTCCTCTGCAGAGGCTACATTTTTAGCGCAAGTAATCGCCACCTGAGGCGGCGACCGCCCTATCATGGTACTCTTTTTAACGTGATTTATTGTGCTCTGTTCACCCTATTAACTATAATAAGAAGACAGCCAAGAACTGTGCTGCACAAAAAACAATTAATATCACTTCAAGTGATACTCGATACACCAACTCGAAGAACACGATCACCTAACTACGCAGAAGAGCTGATAAATGATTAGAATTTACTCGGGACTTTTTAGATAATTAGAAGTTTCAAGTTATCACCAAAAGAAAAAATTTATTTTCAATGTTAAACGAATTTAATCCGGTGTCCAAGTTGACAATCACGTAACTAAGACAATTCGCAATCGCCGTCCTATCGCACAGAATATTTTTCACTGAGTTTCAGAGTTTTTCGTGCACAATTTTCACAAAAAACCGGGTGGCCGTGTGTGGATGAATGCGTGTCTATGTGATTGAGGAATCCAATTTTTACCAAAGACAGCTGGTAACCAATTTATGCAGGATACCAAGAATGCTTTGCCGATAAAGACTTTAATAGTAACTAATCCGCACTCTGGTTTTCGTAATTCTTCAATTAAACGCGTACTTTCGGCTCGAAAGTCAAAGAAGAACTCCTTGTGTGCGTGTGTTTTTTTTAACGAGGGGTTGAAGCATCAAAAGCCTAAATGTCAGTGCGGGACTTTAACCATTTGTGGCGAAGCCGTCCGGCTATGTCTCAGGTGCTCTGCAATTCGCTGCGTCTTCATAACAATAGCGCACATTCTCTTAATAGAGTTCCTATTTTCTGGCGATTGTAACAATATATCTGCAAACCTGTCCGCTGTCAATGGTTGGTGAATATCATCCATTAGAGTTGCACGTAATTCAGCAAAACCGCTACACTCGAAAAAGGTATGATGAGCATCTTCACAGGTACTGGAACACTGCAGACAAGATGTACCAATGTCGTGACCATATTTATGTAAATATTTACGAAGGCATCCATGGCCGCTAAGCACTTGCGTCATATAAAAGTCGACGTGACCATGCTGTTTTTCAACCCATACTTTCACATTTGGTATTAATCGGTGTGTCCACCTGCCTTTGCTGCAATTGTCCCATCTTTGTTGCCACTTAGAGTAGGTAATATTCCTTATATCATCCAGCTCCTTACACGTTAGTTTCCTCCCAATTTCTTTCCCTTACGGTGCCGGTCTGCCAGTTCATCCGCCAATATATCTGGAGGTGGTATACCTGAAAGGACACCTGTTGCTTCATGGGAAATAGTGCGAAATCCGCAGCATACTCTTAACGCGCAGAGTCGGAATGGACCACTTATCTTTCTAAGAAGTTGTTGCGTTTTCATATATTTAACCCAAATCGGTGCTGCATACATAGTTATCGACTGCACAACATTAGACAGCAATAGTCTGTTAGCCTGGTTAGGACCGTATGTATTAGACATTATACGAGATAATGCCGAATAAGTTTTCATTGCCTTACCGCACACCTTTTCAATATGTGCACCGAATGATAATCTCGAGTCTAACGTTACACCAAGATAATTGATGGCTGGCTTAGTGTGAATTCTGTGGCCATCAATATTTAGGGTTAAATATTCTAGTTTTTTTCTACTCGATATAAGCACTGCTTCAGTTTTCTGACCTGCCAACTGTAGGGAATTAGCACTTAACCACGGTTTAATGCCATTTACTATTGTAGTGATCATGTCTTGAAGTTGGTGAAGCTGTTTTGCTACAACCACAATCGCCACATCATCAGCGTATCCCATAATTTTAACACAGTTCGGTACACGCAAACGAAGAACCGCGTCGTACATAATATTCCATAATAGCGGCCCTAGAACCAAACTCCAGCCGTAACGTTGTAACGTTTTTCTCCACGATCAGTGCTGTACAGAAGAATTCTCTCAGATAAAAAACTCTTTATTATATTGATCAGATACAGCGGAGTATGTATCCTTTCTAATGCACCCACAATACACTCCCAACTAGCACAGTTAAAAGCGTTTTTAACATCCAATGTGACGATAAGGCTGTATTCTTTGGTACCGTGTTTCCAGCGGGTACCTTTGATAGCAGTTTTAGCTATGCTCACCACTTCACTTAACGCGTCGACTGTCGATCAACCTCTTCGAAAACCATATTGGTGGTCTGAAAGAGAATGCATCTCATCAACATGCTTTTGGACGCGCGCTCTTATGATTAACTCGAAAATTTTACCAAGAGTATCAATAACGCAAAGCGAGCGATAGGAACCTGATTCGTTGTATGGCTTATTACTTTTTGGGAGTAAAACCAAGCGCTGCCGCCTCCAATTCTTGGAAATACCCCTTCTGCCACACAGCTGCTGTATAGTTTTAGAAAGGGCTCCTGCTGCAGCTTAAATGCCACTCTAACTAATTCACTCTGGATGCCATCTGGACCTTGTGCTTTCTTATCTGCCAAAGAATTTATTGCAGCACCGATTTCATCTCTAGTGACAGACGACGTCATTGCAAAAGGTATAGCTATCAGTCCTGTATTGCGTGCAAAATTATTTGGAAATAGTGTCTCTACTACATTCAGCATAAATTCCGAAGAGTTAGGAATTTGGCCGTGTGTATTTCTAATTTTTGTCATAACACTGCTATAAGCGCCACCACTATAGATCTGCATCAGCAGCATTACATAATTCTCTAAAGCACGATTGTTTGCTATCTCGAATCGCCATTTTAAGCTCCTTGCGTGCTAAGGCATACGATTCTTTTAACGCCTCGAAGTTCGGTGTGCCTCTCATACGCTGCTGCAATCTACGAGCGTAAATACACTTTCTACGGGCCTGCTCTATATTACCATTCCACCAGTAAACAGGACGGTGAGCAGGTCTCCTTCCTTTTCGACACATAGACGCATCACACGCGGAACTTAGCCATGTAACAAAATTTTCCGCACTAATTTCCGCATTAGCCATTTGAATACTCTTTTTAAGCATCTCTTCGAATACCTCTTTATCGAGTGATTGTAGCTTCCAGCCTCTGCTTATTGACATGGCACCATTAATGTTATCATTGTGATGCGTTAGATGCGTCACAATAGCCCGATGGTCACTGTTGGTGTATATATCGCTAACATACCAGTAGATATTCCTGCAAAGTGACCTGCTCGAAAATGTGATGTCTATAATAGATGCCCTCCCATTACGCTCGAATGTTGGCGTCTGCCCTGTGTTCAGCAAAACAAGATTCAAACTAGCCATGGCTTCCAGAAGTATTTGACCCCTCCGGTTGGTAAACCTACTACCCCACTCAGTCGCCCAGGCGTTGAAATCACCCGCTATTATTGCAGAAGCTGTAATACGTACATAATTTACAAGCGTATCAATAGCCTCGACGTACTCATGAAACAACATACTAGGTGGTAAATAACAACTGTAAATATAGACCCCGCAAACTTTGACACAAACAAAATACTTTCTATTTTGGTGCATTATTACATCGCCACAGAGCCATATAGCCGACACCACTTTTTCATCAACTATCCAACCACCTTGATTTTGATATGGTTCAGCGATTAAAGCAACGTGTATATTATGATCAACTACAATTTCTTTAAGAAGGTCCTGTGCAACTTCGCAGTGATTCAAATTTAATTGCAGAGCTCTCATTTTCGCTGTGATAATCGGTGTGTGTGTCGGTGTGTTTTTTTTTAACGAGGGGTAAAAGCATCAAAAGCCCATCAAGTCAGTGCGGGACTTTAACCCGCTAAAAGTCCCCTCCGTCCGTACAGTATTCCTCCCGGAACTACCGCTAAGTATTACATCGAGAGGCTGTAGGAGCATAACTGCTCAATCGTCAGTTACTAGGTCGATCAGTCAGTTTCGTCAACTTGATGTGAAGTCGTCCGGCTATGCCGCAAACGCTCAGCTTTCCTCTGTTCTTTAATAATTGTGGCACACATGGCCTTAACAGCGTTCCACACATCAGGTGATTCTAGCATGAGGTCCACAATACCGTTTGTTGTCAGTGGCTGATGAATCCTGTTCGCAATTATTGCGCGTATTTCCGCAAAGCCATCACATTCGAAAAAGATATGGCGTGCATCTTCACTGGTATTAGAGCACCGCAAGCAACATCTACCAGACTCGTGGCCGTATTTGTATAAGTAACTACGGAAGCATCCATGACCACTTAGTAACTGCGTCATATAAAAATCAAGTTCACCGTGCTGTCTCTCTACCCATTTTTTTACGTCAGGTATCAATGTACGCGTCCAAACCCCTTTGCTACAGCTATCCCACCTTTGCTCCCATTTTATATAAGTGGCATTTTTAATATCATCGAGTTCCTGATGCGAAAGTTTCCTCTCAAGTGCCAATTTCCTGCGATACCGCTCATGTAGCTCAGAAGCTACCAAATCAGGAGGAGGTATGCCTGCCAGAACACCCGCCGCCTCATGCGATATAGTCCGGAACCCACAACAGACTCTAAGTGCACATAAACGAAAAAGTTGATTAAACTTCCTCACATTTTTTTTAAAGTTGAGCGCCTTAAACCAGACAGGTGCGGCGTACATCAGTTCGGACTGTACAACTTTTGAAAGGAGCAGTCTATGCCTCTGATTCGGTCCATACGTATTTGCCATATTGCGGGCCAGCGCAGCATAAGTACGCATCGCCTTACCGCATACCATTTCAATATGCGCGGTGAAACTCAACCTTGAGTCTAACATAACTCCCAGATATTTTATCGCAGGTTTCGTGCTGATAACATGACCGTCAATATTAAGTGACAAGAACTCAAGCTTCTTTCTGCTCGTTATTAATACAGCTTCTGTCTTCTGTGCCGCAAGTTCCAAGCAGTTTATCTTGAGCCAGTTGTTTATCATTACCACCACACTGGTAAGTATTTCTTGAAACTCATGTAGTTCTTTAGCCACGATGACCACTGCTATGTCATCTGCATAACCAATAATTTGAACCCCATCTCGTACTGGTAGCCGTAGGATTGCGTCGTACATTATATTCCAAAGTAATGGTCCCAAAACTGAACCCTGAGGAACCCCAGCAGTAATTTTGTACTGTTTTAAGCCGTCATCAGTATCATATAAGCGAATTCTATCTGAGAGGAAGTTTTTAACGAGTTTTGTTAAATATTCTGGGATATCTAAACGCTCAATCACTTCAAAAATACTGTTCCAGTTGGCTGAATTAAAAGCGTTCCGAACATCTAGCGTTACGACAAGGCAGTATTTCTTGGTCCCATACAACCATCTATCACCTTCTATGGCGTCCTCTGCTATTGCAACCACTTCGTTTAGCGCGTCGAGAGTAGAACGTCCTTTACGGAACCCATACTGGTGCTCAGACAACGCTTGAACTGTATCCACATATTGTTGAATACGGTCTCTTACAATCTTTTCCAAAATTTTGCCCAGAGTATCGATCATACAGAGCGGTCTATAAGATCCAGGTTCATGCCTCGCTCTACCAGGTTTGGGAAGCAGCACCAAACGCTGAATTTTCCATATTCTCGGAAAGATACCCGCCCTGAGGCAGCTATTGTACAACCGCAGGAATGGCTCGGGGTTCACATTAAATGCTATTTTAACTACTTCGTTCGGAATGACATCTGGTCCTGGTGCTTTTTTGTTTTTAAAAGACTTTATTGCCATAAAAGTCTCTTCTCTAGTGAGCACTGGCGGTAATTCGCGAGGAGATCCAATAACTCTTCGCGCATGTAATTCGTGCCTCGGAAAAAGTGTACCAACAACTTCCTTCATAAAATCGCATGATAGAGGAATTTTAACGCTTGTTCCTTTCAATTTTGCTATAATGATTTTGTCAACCATTCTTGCTTTTTTTAATAGCCTTTTTAAGCTTTCTACGCGCCAAGGTATAGCGTGCTCTAAATAAGAGAAATGTATTCGTGCCATTACTTCGCTGCTGCATTCTTCTCGCATATATACATTCCCTTCTCAACTCAGCGATTTCCTCGTTCCACCAGTATACTGGGCGATGAGTTTTCTTCCTTCCCTTACGAACCATTGACGCTTCACATGCTACACTAAGCCACGAGACAATTTTCGTTGCCTGCGCTTCTACATCTGGTGCTAGCGGTATATCGTTTCGCAGCATCTCCTCAAACAGAGCACAGTCCAGTGTACGCATACTCCACCCTTTGGCATACTTATTATGTGAAGGGTTTACACCTATATGTTCTAAGCGTATACTGATCGCCTGGTGATCACTATGTGTGTACGCATTACTCACATGCCAATCAATTCTTCTTGCAAGTGAGCTACTGGCAAACGTGAGGTCAATAATTGACTTTCTACCATTTCGCTCAAAAGTATACATCTGGCCATCGTTCAACAAAACAGCATCAAGATGCGAAAACGACTCTAGCAGAATCCTTCCCCTTTCGTTGGTCAGTCGGCTGCCCCAATCGACGGCCCAGGCGTTAAAGTCTCCAGCTATGATAAACGGAGTAGTAGATCGGGCATCACTTACCAAGCTATCAAGAACTGCGGTATAGTCTTCAGTTGTCATGCTCGGCGGAAGGTAGCAACTGTAAACGTACACACCTCCAACCTTAACAGCCACGTAGTATTTTGTATTATTTAGATCCCTTTCCTGCAACGGAATTTTTCCGCAGATCCAGATTGCCGTCTTTGCAGTGTCATCCGTGAACCAGCCGCGCAAGTTTCGATATTGTTCCGCAATAATCGCCACGTCAATTTTTTGTTCAGCCACTGTCTGCATCAATAACTCCTGTGCAGCCTCACAGTGGTTAAGATTTATTTGCCACAACTTCATTTGCGTTTTGAAATTGCATTCATAAAAGCCGGGCATTTGTTTCCACCAGTGGGATGTTTGTTGTTTGTCGTTTTGCCATCACATATGAGACAGAATGCTTCATTTTTACAATCTTTTACAAAGTGGTCCTTTTTGCCACAGTTAAAACAACACTTGCTTCTGTCTGTTTCGTTCTTGCACACCTTAGCTACGTGCCCAAATTCCAAACATCTGTAACAGCGAATAACCGCCTCCTTCATTCGTATTCTACAGACTGTCCAGCCGATTTTTATCTTTCCAGCTTCTATTAAAACTTTTGCTGCTGTGGTGTGAACACGTAATACCGCAGTCTGTGTATCACCATAAGATTTCCGTAGTGATTTAATTTCAATCTCACTACCCTCTTTACACTGCTTTTTAACCGCTCCTAAAACTTCATCTTTTGTTGTAACCTCATCCAAATCTCTAATTTCTATTAATGTTTCGCTACCGTAAGACTTAACCTTCGCTTCTTCCCCTAGGATTTTCTGCATATCTGCTTTAAAACTCTGTACACTAATATCAGAGTTTCTTTTTAACTCCAGAAGCATTTCACCTTTCTGTGTTTTCCTAATTTTAGTAACATTTTCTCCTAATTCAGCCAGGCTCTGGTCACCTTTAATTTTCTTCAGAATATCGCTGTAGGACATATCTCCCACTTTCGCAATGACTAGTGAATCTGGCTTAACTGCTTTAATTACTTTAGCTCTCTCCTTCGCATTATTCTTTCGAGCCACGGTTTTCCATTCACTGTTCAAAGAATTTGAACCCTCCAGGCCAGCATCATTCTTATTATGTCGGGGCTTATTTTCTTCCGACAACCGATTCTTCTTTGCGGCCGATAGGTTTGACAACTTTTCTTCTCTCCCACGTTTCGCTGTGGCCACTTTTGTTGATTTTAGGTGAGGAGACGTTTGCGTATATCGCTCGTAAAATTTTTTTGTCGCATCACTAGTGAAGCTTCCAGCATCTTTAGAGGCATAGTCTGGTAACTGCGAGGCCTTCGCGTAGAGATTCGCAATATTATTCACCAAATCTCTCATGGGCTGGTGTATTGAGCGACGGCCATTTCCCATCATTTGAATCAATTCATTTATTCTTCTTCCCATTAACTGAAAGGGAGTCAGGTTATCAGCGATCAAGCTTACCTGAGGCAAAGACGGCGGAGATGAACTGGCTCGTTCATTTTCCTTTTCCACGGAAGCTTTGACCGGCGAACGACCAATGCGCGAGCTTCTTTTAAAAACTTCAGCCATTTCTAATAGGTCATTCTGCGATTGGTCCTTAAAAACACCACTGCACTCATTATCTTTAGCTGTAGTTGTACCCTTCTTCTCCGCACCTAGTGATGCAGCTGTCCCACTTATCGGAAACATCACAAAGCACGGACAACTACCCTAATTTACCCGAAGAGATTAAAAGCTCAGCTAAGATCAGAAGCTTTATCTCGTATGTCGATAACTCAGTTCGATCACGTAACTAGTTTGATAGGGACGACCGACGGCTAAATAAATAATTAACGTACACTTTTTCACTCTCACAAATTGTTCACTATAAAGTAATTATGTTGCTTCAGTGTGAAGAGCTCAAATACTACTAACAGCAAATACTGCTGTTGCTTCGCACTTTGCGCGCGACGAGTTAGAAAAAGAGCAGAAAACAAAAATTTTCTAGGCTGCTTTCTCTACCCAATTTTACAGATTTTTTCCTTTTTTGCGAACTTTGTCTCTTAAAGGAGGTCTGTGTCCAAGGTAGCAATCACGACCGCCTTGCCACCCTATCACACGCACTGTTAAATTATAACTTTTTTAAAAACGATGCAATATCACTATAAAAACTCGAATTTCTTAAGAGCTGATCCGAAACACGTTCAATCAGAAATTTACGAAAACTCGTCCTCCGTGGCAAGACACACCGTGTGTCGGTGTGTGTGTTTATGTGTGCGTGTGTATGGGTGGGTGTGTGGTTGTTTTTTTTCGAAGCTCAAGAAGGTGGGAATCTTCTAAAGAGGCCGACTGGCCCGTACTAGGTGCCATGCACGATTCGCACTGCTCACTGGGCTGTCCACCAGGATAGCTACTCGCCCACTCCGGACTTGCGTAACAGGGCGCCTACGCACTAAGCCCACTCCCTTTATGTCTCTGTCCTCTTTTCCCTGCGGTTCCACCGATCAGGCATTCCTTCGCAGGGCGGGATATATTTGCCGATTTAATTTGCTATTCTAACAGCATTCTTCTCCTGTTATAATATCACTCCCGGAGCCGCTTCAACATCGAGCATATTATAGCACTGGTATTCTTCCAAATTTCCTTACATGCCACCATTTTCCCCACCAACCTCTCTGGTGTCAAAATTACGCTTAGTTGCATCTGCAGGAGCCTTCTTATGTCCGCGAAGAGTGTGCACTCCATCAGAACTGGATGAGGCTTTCATATTTTCGCGTGCAGTGTTAATAATAGGGATCTTCTGCATGTTTAAATCTTAACCACGTCCTGTGATAAATTGAGTGAGGAAATGGTTTGCTTCCCCATGGGTTCTTTCACTCCAGGACTCAATACTAGGTTTTAATCGGTATGTCCATCTTCCTTTAACTGATGAACTGTAAATAATAAAACCACTTTTCGTAAGTTACTTGCTTTATTATTTTATCTGCTTGTTACCTAACTGAGCACAACTGGGTGCTCGATCGAAAGGTAACTTGGTATTCCTCTTGTTGAAGAATTGTTCCTTAATTTATAGGCAAATTATGCTGACGTAGTGTTCTAACAATATGTATGCTTACTATGTAAGTGTAGTGAGCATGGCTACATTCCGAAGTTCAGCAAGCATGCAGCGTCATCATATTTATGCTTGCAATCATTGTAGCTGAGCGAAATGCTTTGTGTGAAACTTGATACTTTTGTTTATGGCTTTAAATAAATGGAATGTGTTGAGTTCGTCGGAATGTAATCATGCTACACCTCCACTTTTCGTAAGAATGTTCATATACTTATTTTGTGAACATTCTTTGTGTGCTATTTACTATGGGTTATTTTCTATTATATAGCTTAAGTCTATTTTTATGAACTATTTGTTCTTTATTATGTTTCTTATCAATTATGGTTACATTATTTCTTAAATTTATTTTCTTAATCATATATGGGCCCGTATATTTTAATTCTAGCTTATGTCCTAATTCACTTTTTAGTAGAACAAAATCTCCTAGTCTGAAATTTTTATCTTCTATATCTTTATCATAAGTTATTTTTTGTTTAATCTTATGCTTATCTAGTAATATTTTAGCTCTATTTAAAGCTACTTCTAACCTAAATTTCGCCTCTTTGGCGTAGTTATCCACATTACACAGTGGTGTAACTCTATCTATATGGTTAAATTGGTCAAAGTTATTTGGGGTCTTGCTAAAAACTAGCTCGTATGGACAATAATTATGTACTGTCGAGGGTGTAGTATTAAAACAGTATGTGAAATATTTAAGCCAATCATCCCAATCGGTTTTATCTACTGATATATATGAACGTACATATTCATTGAAAGTTCTATGACTTCTTTCGATTGTACCTAATGTTTGGTGATGATGTGCTGTTGATGTTAGCTTTTCTATTTTTAAAATATTACAAATTTCTGAAAACAAGGAATTTTTGTACTCTGTACCCATATCCGATATGAGCGTCCTCATTGGTCCATAGGTAAGAATAAAGTTTTCAAATATAGCTTTGGCAATTGTTTTTGCGCTTTTGTCTTTGACTGGTATTGTAATTAAATATTTAGTTAAATCGCATATTATTGTAATAGCGTATTCATTTCCATGGATTGACCTTGGAAAAGGTCCAATTGTATCTACGTACACTCTGTCAAATGTTCTGTTAGGTGTTTCTGTTATTGTCATTGGACATTTTGTATGTCTGGTAGTTTTATTTACTTGACATTTATGGCAAGTTTTTACGTACTTTGCAATGTCTTTGGACATGTTTTTCCAGTAATAGTATCTCTTAATTTTTTCTGCGGTTCTATATATTCCGCAATGTCCTCCCTCTATGGGGTCATCATTATATTTTTGTATAATATATTTAATTTTTTCAGCATCTTTATAATCGATTGTGGCCACCTCATTAAGTAACGCTACTTTAATTTTGTTTAATATTTTGTTGCCCACAGTTTTGAATTCATTAGTTGAGATAAATTCGAAAATTTTCTCATTAGGTGCCACTTGTAATTTTAATGTATTATGTTTACCGGCCACTTTTTCGAGCCTAGGGAAAAATTGTCCTAAGTCAAGATTCTCTTTAGTAAACAAATCATTAATTTGTATATATGCTACTATAGATTTTCCTCGTTTGATGTAACATCTTGTAGGAGAAATCTTTAGTTTATAATATTTTCTGACGTCAGTATTATTTATGGGTACATATATACTGGGCTCATTATTTTCATTTTCTTTCTGATGCTTTTTTACTGGATTATTTTTTCTCCCTAGGGTTTTTTCCCTATCGGCCATCGATCTAGTCGTGACTCTTAATATGGAGCATATATTATTACTCATGTCTTTTAAGTCACTAATAGTGATACGCGACAGTGCGTCGGCAACGTGGTTATCTTTTCCCCTAAGATATTCGACCGTGAAATCGTACTCCTCTAAATCGAGTCTCATTCTAGTTAACTTGGAGCTTGGATTTTTCATTGAAAACAGATAGGATAGTGGTCTGTGGTCAGTACGCACTAGGAAGTGTTTCCCATATATGTAAGACCTGAAGTGTTTTATTGCCCAATGTATAGCAGTTAATTCTTGTTCTATGGTTGACTTATTGCTTTCGCCTTTTGTGAAAATTTTAGAGGCGTATGCAACTGGTAAATGTTTTCCTTCATGTTCTTGGGTTAATACCGCGCCACATGCATGTTTGCTTGCATCTGTGGTAATGCAAAATTCCTTTGAAAAGTTAGGATACTGAAGTAATGTTGGACTCATTAATGCTTTCTTTAGGTAGTTAAATGATTTATCACAATCATTGTTCCATTCGAATAGTACTCCCTTCTTGGACAATCTGGTAAGGTGTCTGGAATATTCCGAAAAGTTTTTTATGAATCTACGATAGTAGTTGCAGAAAGCAATGAATCTCTTTGCTTCGTCTGCATTTTGCGGTTTTGGGTAACTTTCAATTACTGAGTATTTACTATCGTCTGGTAATATTCCTTTATCAGTGCATTTTTGTCCGAGATAGGTCACTTCTCTCATGAAAAATGAGCATTTTTCTGGATGAAGTTTAAGATTGTACATTCGACATAATTGAAAAACACTTTTTAAATTAGAAACCATATGTTGTTCTGAGCATCCTAGTACAACCAAGTCATCCATATATAAGAAAGCTTGGTCAGGTTGTAAACCACTGAAGGCAAGAGTCATCATTCGTTGAAATGAATTTGGTGCTATTTTTAAGCCATGAGGTAGTCTGGTGAATCTATATGATCCATTATTGGTTGAAAATGACGTGAAGTCTCTGGAACTTTGTTCCAGGCCAATTTGGTGAAATCCTGACATTAAATCCAGGCAAGAGAAGTATTTGGCTCTACCAAGTTGATCTAATATATCGTCTATTCTTGGTAATGGGAATTTATCTGCTATTAATTTTTTGTTCAATTGCCTATAATCAATTACAAGTCTCCATCTTTTGTTCTCTGAATTTGGTAGCGATTTCTTTGGTACTAATAAAATTGGACTATTGTAATCGGATTGTGAAAGTTCGACTATCTTGTCCTCTATTAATTTTTGTATTTCTTTCGCAATTTCTTCTTTGTGTGCTTGCGGTATCCGATATTTTTTAATGTAAACCGGTTGTGTGTCTGTTACTCTCAACTTTTGTTTATAGAAATTATTGGTTGTTACAGGTTCCGATTCTAAACCGAAAACGTCGCTAAATGAAGCGCAAAGCTCAGTTAATATATTTTCAAATTGCTGTGGGAGATTTTTCTTTAAGATTTTTAGTATTTCTGTTTGTCTTTGCGTATGTTTCATAGGGTTGCTTTTAATAACATCGTAATTAGAGATGTTTTCGGTTTTTATGTTGCAATGTTTAATTGTAGTTATTTTGCTGTTAGTGTTAAGAATGCGGATGAATGCTTTGTCTGATTTTACAATCGTGTTTGGTATGAAGACACCTGATTCGATTTCTTGATTTGGAATTAATAGTTCTTTGTGTGAATCAATAATTTTTATTTGTCTTATTACCTCGCATCTCGGTGGCAAAATTATATCAGTACAGTTATTTGTAATAGGTATTTTTATGAAATGCGGTAAGGAAAAAGGTCTTAGAGTGAGGTAATCATTTTTCTGATTAAAATCCAATATACAGCTGTATTTCTTGATAAAGTCCATGCCGATGATTCCATCGCAAGGTACTGGGAAATTGTTTTGTACTACTTGAAAATTATGTGGTATTAAAAAATTTTTAAACTGTAGATTAAGAAATATACTACCTACGGATTTAATTTTTCCCTGTCCTATTCCGCTTAAGGTTGTGGTTTTATTTGTGTTTACTTGAGGTTGTTTACAGAATTTTGATTTTATAATTGAAATATCGGCACCTGTGTCAACCAACAATGTAACTATGTTGCTACTATTATTTATTTGGGTATGAATAAAGGAACCTAAAGTGAGATTAAGATTATATATTTTGTTATTTATTGAATTATTCTTAGGGGAAGATCTGAGTTTTCCGAATCATTATTACATGAATCGGTCGTCCTGATGTTATTTTGATTTCTACGATTATTATTAAAACGCTGCCTATTTCTGTAGAGATTGTTATTATACCGATTATTATTATTGTATTGCCGGTAATTATTGTTATTGCGGGGTTTATTGTAGCTTCCCCGAGTGCTTCGATTTGTTCTTTGGCGATAATATAATAGAGCATTTTGTTGACCAGTTGTTTCTGTGCAACTGTTTATAAATTTTTCAACTGCCTCATTCATGGTGTTAAATTGGCCTGCTTCCATGATGAGTTTTACTTTATCTATAGTGCAGTTTTTTGTTAATGCTTTAACAGCAGTCTGCGTGGAATATTTGCTTGCTAGTTCGCATGACAAGCCATCTGATATGTAGGCATTTTCCAATGTTTTTGCAAGATTTTCTATTTCATTGCAGTAGGCATTGGCAGTTTTGCTGTTCTGTTTAATGTTCATCATTTTTGCTGATAGAACCTCAACGGATTCACCTTTTACCCTATTTTTTAGTCTATTTATTATTTCGCCAATAGTCAATTCGTTACTTATAAGATTTCTTGCATTTCCTTTTAGTTTTGTCTTTATTAAGGATACTGCAATAAGTTCGTGTGTATCTTTTATGGAATTAATTAGCTGTAGTGAGTCAATGAACGAACGTAAATTTTCAGCTTTCCCATCGAAGTCTGTAACTGTTTTAGAAGCCGTATTTAAGAATTCTACTACTGTTTGAGACATTTTGACTGATTTTGTTTCTTTTTTGTCTTGTAAAGTTATTTGGGAGGCAATTTCTTCGTGCAAAGAATTTGGTAATGTTAAACTTATATTTTTCCGTGTGGCGATTCTTAAAACCCTATTTCTTAAATCAAGAAAAAATGAGTCTGCTGCGGCTTTGTGAGCTGCTGTAAGTCGATTGTAATTTACATTAAGAAAAACTCGAATTTTTTCGAGATTTTCGAGGAGGTTGTTAAAATGGTGTTTTATTGTATCTTCCTTAGTTGGCCTATCAATATTTACACTTGTATGAGCGGTCAAAATCTTCTTTAATTGATTTAACTTTAATAAGTATGCTTTGCCATTCCATTTATTGTTATTATTATTTTCCTAAACTTTATCTAAATCATTGGCTCTACTAATGTATATTTTCTTTAATTTTTTGTTATGCATAGCATATATTTGTAGTATAAACTTCAAACCTAATAACACTGTAATAATGATAATACACACCTCAATTGTTTTTAAATTAATTGGGCTTTGTTGTATTTCAACTTCATTAATAACATTGGCATTTGGGTGACTTATTTTTGATTGTGTTTTTCCCATTTTTTTTCAAAATTTTAAAAATGCGTAAGGTGTTTTGGTGTTAACAGTGCCATATAATATTTTTACAGTTATTCTTAGAATTTTTAAAAGAAATTGTGTTTCTCTTTTTATATGTAAAAATTATTGCCGTTATTTCATATAAAATTCTTACTTTTACAAAATTTTCAACAAAATTAAGTTGTCAAGGGCGGTTAACGCCTACCGACTTATGAGTGCATACTTGGATGCACTTCAGAATTACAAATTAATTATTTATTTATATTTTTTTCTTATTCTTATTTATGTGATCGTTGATGAGATGGTCCAGTGTTTCTATTCTTGTCCACATTTTTGTTGAGTCCTCCCATCTTGGCGGTGGTTGCTTGTTGACCTCCCTCAGAAGTGCGGCTTTTTCCCTTTTGAGCCGACAACGGAATCCACCCGTTCTCTTTGGTTTTTTTTTGTCACTGGTATCGTTGTAAGGTCTTCCTTTTTTTTGTGCCCTTTGTCCACGCTTGTATTCCTCAAGCGTAAGTGGTTTTGGTCCTGCTGACATTCGTAGACTTGACTTGACTTGACTTGACTTTTATTATTATTTTTTTTTTCTTCAAAATTGAGATGCTTTTGCTGGATGTGATCTGTGGCTTCGCTGTGGCGATTACGCTGTGATCAGTGCAAATACTTTTAAATTCTTTCAGTATTTTGTTTGTAGATTTTGTTATGTGAAATATGCCATGCCATGATATGTTTGTTTCTAGGCTGGCTGCAGTGGTAAATGGTATTAATCAAGTTGCTGCGCTCTTGGTTTTAGGTGCAAAATTTTATTTGCACTCTAAAACAATGGCAGACTGGCAGGATCGCCATGTAAATAATAAAACCACTTTTCGTAAGTTAATTGCTTTATTATTTTATCTGCTTGTTACCTAACTGAGCACAACTGGGTGCTCGATCGAAAGGTAACTTGGTATTCCTCTTGTTGAAGAATTGTTCCTTAATTTATAGGCAAATTATGCTGACGTAGTGTTCTAACAATATGTATGCTTACTATGTAAGTGTAGTGAGCATGGCTACATTCCGAAGTTCAGCAAGCATGCAGCGTCATCATATTTATGCTTGCAATCATTGTAGCTGAGCGAAATGCTTTGTGTGAAACTTGATACTTTTGTTTATGGCTTTAAATAAATGGAATGTGTTGAGTTCGTCGGAATGTAATCATGCTACAGAACCCCATCGCTGTTGCCATACCTTTAAGCAGTATATTTTTTCTTCCTTCTTTTGCTCTTTATTATTTAAAGCATGTGTACGCAAAATTAAGCTTGCCAATATGTCCATCAGCATGCGCCCCGCAATTATATTTGCTGCATTATCTGACACCGTTCTAAGGGCACATATCACTCTCAAAGAGCCAGGTCTATATACAGCTTGCAGGCCGCGTATATACGAAACTCTGCGCATTTCTGTTGCCCATATCGGAACAGCGTACAACATTATTGAATTTGATACGCTTGCTAGCAAACTACATATTGATTGTCGTGGTCCTCCTATATTAGGTATTAATCGAGCAAGTGTCTACCTTTTTTGCTGCTTTTTCACAAGCATACCTCAAAGGTATTTTCACAAGCGTGTCATTTAAAAAATAGCCTGTGATTAAGCATGACTCCGAAATACTTCAGAGCAGGTTTGGATCGAATATTAATTTCTCCGATGCGTACTTTCAAGCTTTTTGCATGTTTTCTACTACTAATAAGCAGAACTTCTGTTTTATGCTCCGCCAGCTGCAGTTTAACCGAGAGAAGCCACTCTGTAATATTTTTTATAAAGCTGTTGAAGTAACTTGTTACCTCAGGCAACGATTTTGCTACCCCACAATCGCCGATTTTGCTACCCCACAATTCCCTAATTTGGTCCCAACACGGAGCTCTATGGTACACCACCAGTAACATTGTACCTTTTGGATCCTATTTCCGTGTCATATATGAGTATTCCATCTTTAAAATAACTTCTAATAATATTTAACAAATATCCAAGTACGTTTGTGTTCTCCAGTGCGCTCATTATTACTCCCCAGTTGGCCGAGTTGAGTTGGCATTTTTCACATCTAAGGCAACGACTGCGCAGTACTGCTTCGCTCCACCTCCCCACCTTGTACCCGACACTGCGTTACGTGCGATGTCACACACAGCATTAATTGCGCGAATGGTGATGCGTTGCTTCCTGAAAACAAACCGTTTGTGCGAAAGTCTATTTGAGATCTCCAGGTATGGTTCAATGGGTTCGCATATAATTTGCTCCAACTCTTTCCCTACCGTGTCTAACGTGCAGAGCGGACGACACCATGATGGCTCGTCTAATGGCTTATCTCCCTTACGCAGCAACACAAGTCGTTACCGCTTCCATTTTTTTGTGGAAAATTCCGTCTTTAATACGCTTCCCATACATTTCTGCAAATATTGAGGCCCAACTTGGTGTGTTTTTTTGTCGGCATTTTTTGTCCTCTGAGCATCAGTAGTGTCAGACTCTTACTGACTAAAACCACCTCATCTTCTAATCTCCCCCGCGGAACTGCCGATAAACATTACTTCGCGGAGGGGGTGGCCTTATGTGGCAACTACTCGTTCAGTCTTCTTCTCTGCTCTAAACTTCTCTGCTCCTTCATTATTACTGCAGAGAATCGCGCTATGGCTAGCCAATTTCCGTGGCTTTTCAACATAATGTTTACTACTGTGTTAGGCATTATGCTCTCCCTAGTAGCCTGTTGTAACGCCGCCCTTGAATTCGAGAATCGAAGACAACGGAAGAAGACATGCTCTGCATTCTCCACCATCTCCATTCCACAGTAGTCACAGAATGGATTTTGTTCGTGACCGAGATTATGGAGGTAAGCTTTAAAACAACCGTGGCCAGTCAAAAACTGCGTTAGGTAAAAATCGACCTCCCCATGATTTCTGTTTAACCAAGGTTCTAGCACAGGAATCAGCTTATAAGTCCATCTGCCCTTCACTGCACGGTCCCATCTCACTTGCCAGTCCCGTATAATCACCCTACGCGCGGTAACACGTGCTTCTGCTGCGGGGATATCAATTAAAAGGTCGTCACTTAAAGCACAACCTTTGGCCAGCAAATCTATGGGGTGCATTCCGCTTACTACCAGTGCTGCGTCTTCCGACACCGTTCGAAAAGCACTGCAGACCCGGAGTGCGCAGAGCCTATAGGTAGCTTTAATGTTGCGCGCGTATGAACTTTTCTGTAGAGCTTCTGACCATACTGATGCTCCATACAGAATTATAGATTTAACAACTCCTGCCAGCAGTTGCCTTCGCCTTTGCTTGGGTCCTCTAGCATTTATCATAATTCCCGAGAGCGCGTTTGTTGCTTCCGCCGCTTTTCGCTGAACATAATCCACGTGTGCTTTGAATGACAAACGATGGTCGAAAGATACTTAATATGCGGTTTTGACGTTATAACAGTTCCTCCAACCGTAATGTTAACCGTCTCAATTTTCTTTCGGCTGCTCATTAGAACTGCTTCCATTTTTTCCTCAGCAAGGCTCAGTCCTTTTGAGGCCATCCAGCTTTGAACTATCCTCACAGAACAATTTGCAACATCCACAAGATCTGCTAATTCCTTCTCTACTACTATGATGGAAATGTCATTAGCGAAAGCCACTACCTGAGCCCCGTTTGGGACCTTCAGTTTGAAAACGCCGTTATACATAGAGTTCCATAACAGAGGGGCCAGCGCAGAACCCTGAGGAACACCGCCGCTCAGGGCATGCATTTTCGGACCGTCAGTGGTGTGATAAAAAAGTATTAGCTCGTCCAGATAGCTAGATATTATGTTGCACAGATAACTTGGAACGTTGTAGCGCTTAAGCGCTCTCAAGATTTCTTTCCAGTTTGCCGAGTTGAAAGCATTTTTAACGTCAAGCGTAAGGACTAAGCAGTACTTTTTGCTCCCACCCCTCCAACGTGTGCCCTCTAAAGCTTTAGAAGCAATCTGCTTGACTAATTTTAGCGCATGCACTGCAGAACGACCTTTCCTAAAACCAAACTGCGATTCTGAAAGTCGGAAATCTATTGCTGTCTCTAATCTTTCCTTGAGTATGTGCTCAAAAATTTTCCCAGACGAATCCAGCATACAAATTGGGCGGTAATCTGCTGGTCGCAATGGTACTGATTTCTTTGGTAGCAGGACCAACCGCTGCACTTTCCACTGTTTCGGGAAATGTCCTTCTCTGAGGCATTTATTAAATACCTCTTGGAATAACTCTGTACGTCTCACAGCCGCTGTTGTAATTGCTATGCTGGGTATCCCGTCCGGCCCCGGCGCTTTGTTACCTTTCAGCATACTTGCGGCTCTTAATACTTCGATACTAGTTATTGGCGGGATGTCCGCAGGATCATGGTCGGCCCACAAAATCCTTTGAAAGCGCTGCTGTTCAGGAAAAAGGTGCTTTACAATCGCATCCAGTTCATGCGGAGATTCCAATTGCACGGTATGCTTGAGTTTTTTGAAAACTAATTTATACGCTGTGCCATACGGATCTACTTCCACCTCATCGCAGAGTTCCAAAAAGCATCTATTTTTGCTTTCACGGATAGCATTTTTAAGTAGCCTTCGATTATCTTTATATATCTTCTTATTTCTGTCATAGTTTGGTAAGTTGCTTGACCTGAGATAATTTCGCCTCGAACGTATACAAATCGCTCGCAGCTTTGCAATTTCCGCGTTCCCCCAATATGCAGCTTTCTGAGAACTGTGACAATGGGCTGTATTTCTTATACGCGACATGGATGCTGAGCATGCTCTTTTTATTTTGCACGTTAACCGTGCTACAGCCTCTTCCGCTGACCCGTTTATACACTCAGCGCTAAGTACCTCGCTAAAAAGCTCTTCTTCAAAAGGCTCAGATCTCCATTTTAGCACATTCCTGGCTATGGGCTGTTTTTTCAATTTCGCCACCTCAATTAGAATTGCTCTATGATCACTGAACGTATATACAGTACTTAGACTCCATTTCGTCGACGAGCATAATCCACAACTAATAAAGGACAGATCAATTATCGAGCCTACTCCGTTTTTACTGAAAGTGTGCTCAGATCCTTCATTCAGCAGTAAAACGTCCATGCACGCCATAGCGTCAAGTAGCGATCTCCCCCTCGGGTTAGTCCTAGTGCAACCCCATTCAGTCGCCCAAGCGTTGAAGTCACCGGCAATGAGAACTGGGTTTCTATGACGTGCGTCGCTTATTAAACAGTCCAACACGTAATTAAAACCTTCTAAGTCTACACTAGGTGGAATATAGCAACCGTACACATACATGTCATCTAGTTTTGCACACACAAATCTGGATTCAACCTTGATTGTTGACATCGGATAGCCTGAGCTAAAATTACAGATTGCTGCCTTTCTTGAAGCATCGACTGCCCACTTACCATCAGATGCACACTTATATGGCTCACTGAGAATCGCGAAATCTATACCAAGTTCAAACATTGTTTGGTTCAACAGATCTTGAGCAGCTTGGCAATGATTGAGATTTAGCTGTAAGCATTTCATGCCGCGACTATTCTTACCCCCTTCTGTGCTTTTACGGCGTTCTGGTAGCTCGGACATTTAAAACTGCCTGTACTATGTTTTGGATCCATAGCCCCATTTCTCTGGCACAAGATGCACATGGGATCACTGCTGCATTGCTTCGCTATATGTCCTTGACCACCGCATCGACAGCAGAGCCTTGAGCAATCGTCAGCATAGATACAGCCACTGGCGAAGTGCCCAAAATCTAAGCACTTGAAAACACCGCTGAATGCCCTCTTTCAATCGAATGCGACAAACTACCCACCCAATCCGAATCTTACCCAACTTAAGAAGGTTGCTGGCCAGCGAAAAAGAAAGACTTAACGTTGCCGTCTGGGTACCCCCATAAGATTTCCTCATTGAACGGATTACGGTTCTGTCTATGCTCTCCTGCTGTAAACATATATTTACGGACTCTACTACATCATCTTCCGTAGTAACCTCATCTATATCTTTGACTTCCAGTAAAATTGTCTGTGTCAAAGCACGCACATTGGCCGCATCACCCAACTTGGTGTGTGGGTATGTGTATGCGTGTGTGCGCGTGTGGTTGCGCGTCTGTTTGCATGTGTGGGTGGTTGTGGATGGGCATGTGGACGTATTTGAGCGGGTGTGCATGTATGTATGTTTATGGGTGTGTGTCTGTGTATATTCGTATGTGCGCGCATGTGTTTGGATGTGTGTGGGTGTGGGTTGGTGTCTGTGCGGGTGTGGGTATCTGTGGATGTTTTTTTTTTTTTGGATGCGCCAAAGGGATGTGGAATCCTCATAGATATCAATAGCCCGTGCTACTGATATGCACGATTCACACTCCTGACAAAGCAGGAAGTGCGTCTACGTGCTAAACCACACCCCGCACGCTTCAGCCACTCTCCCCACGGGACTGCCGTTAGGTATTACATTGTGGGGCTGGCAAGCATTCATGCTACTACGTCGGATCAGCCGTTAGCTCGTCTTTCTGCCTCGATTATCCGCAATTCTGCGTGCACGCTCCTTACCAATGTGCGAATAGTCACCCAGAATCCCTCTGAACTCACCATGCGCTCGACCAATGATTCAGGATTTGGCAAATCCCCCTGTAATCCACAAAACGACTACACTGAAATATTGTGTGTTCGGCATCTTCTTCCTGGTTCGGGTATTCCGGGCAGTAAGGGGAGCTATCGCGTCTGAACCGGTAGATATATTTACGATAGCCACCATGTCCCGAGAGAAACTGCATTAAGTTATAGTTGCTGCACCCATGCTGCCGATTAATCCAAACATCGATTGATGGAATCAGGGTGTAAGTCCATCTGCCTTTAGTGGTATTATTCCATCGTACTTGCCACAAAGCCATAGACCGCGACCTTTCCTCCTCTTTGATTCTTTTTAAGGTAGCGGGTTCGGGTGCATTTGGCGGTCCCTTGCTGTATATCCTCCACATCTCGTCCACAAGAATATCAAGGGGAAGCATCCCAGCTATCCACAGGTATCTGTGGATGTGTGTGAATGGGTGTGTGCATGTGTGTGCGTGGGTTTAACTGGGTAATGGCATGCGTGTATGTGTATTCCTCTATCTCTCTCTGTGTGTGTGTGTTTGTCCTCTATTTGTGCTCTCTCTCTGTGTTTGTTTGTGCGTGTATTTCTGTGTGCCTATGTGTTTTTTTCTGAGGAGGGAAGCATCGAAAGCCTAAGTGCGGGACTTTAACCACGCTAACCCCACCCCCCCACTAACCGTACGTCCTCCCGGAACTACCTATAAGCATTGCTTCGGAAGGCGGTTGGAGCACTTAGCTCAATCGTTTGTATCTGATGTACCTACATATGTGAGTTTACTAATTTCCCTATACGTCCTGTGAACCGTCACACCCTCTGCGAGCTGCTGTGCTGCACGTCTTGCTCTTTCAGCTTGCCTGAGTTTCCGATGTATTGATGAAATCGCGTCGCAAACAGCTACCCATGCTCCCTCTGACTTAATCATTTCAGCTATGATAGTACTTGGGTCCATGACACCGCACAATTCAATTATTGCAGATCTTTCGTGATGGAAACGTGGGCAGGAACAAAGCACATGTTCATGGTCTTCTATAGTATTTGGACAAGATGGGCTAAACGGAGAGTAGACGTGCCCGCAGCGGAACAAATACGCACGATATGCCCCATGGCCCGTTAAAAATTGCGTTAGGTCGTAGTTGACTTCACCTTGCTTTCATTGGATCCAAACTTTAATGTTCGGTATCAGCAAGAACGTCCATCGACCTTTTGTTGACACGCGCCACCGCTCCTGACAAGACGAAAGCGATATCTTTCCCTCACTCCGCAGCCAGTCTGAGTGGTACTCGTTTGCTATCTTTGCAAGGTAACGTCGCCGCATTTCCTCAGCCTCCAAATCTATCGGCATCATACCCGCAATCACCAGAGCAGCGTCATCTGATACAGTTCGAAACCCGCTAATTACTCTTAACGCACTGAGCCTTTGAACTCTTCCATACCGACGTCTGTAAGCATTTATTCTCATCGATCTAGCCCATACAGGTGCAGCGTACAACATTATAGATTTAACTACAGTGGCGTGCAAGCGTCGTCTGGAACTTCTTGGGCCTCCTATATTAGCGAGCATCCTAGTTAACGCTGCCTGACAATTTGCTGCTTTTTACACACAAATTCTGCATACTGCCGAAAATTCAAACGATCATCAACGACGATACCGAGATATTTTATCGCTCGTTTAGATTTTACTTGCTTTGGACCGACTGTCACACAAAAATGCTCGTACATTCTACGACTGCTGACCAGGACCGCCTCAGTTTTATGCTCGGCCAATGAGAGACCAACAGAATGCAACCATTGTTGTATCGCCAAAATAGCTGTATTCGCTTTATGTTGCACTTCCGATATAAACTTAGCGACCACAACCACGGCAATGTCGTCAGCGAAACCTACCAGCTTCACTCCGTCTGGAAGCCTGAGCGTAAATAGATCGTTGTACATTATGTTCCACAAGGTTGGACCCAACACAGACCCCTGCGGAACGCCTGCTGTTATTTGATATTGCTTGATGCCATCGTCGGTGTTATATAGTAATACCCGATTAAGCAAATAACTGCTAATTATATTAAAATATAGGCAGGTACACTCATATTTCTTAGTGAGCAAAGAATATGATGCCAGCCAGCCGTGTTGAAAGCGTTCTTAACATCGAGTGTTATTATTGCACAATACTTTTTGTTTCCACCTCTCCATCGCGTACCTTGAATCGCACCTTCCGCTGTGGCTATGACATCTCGTAGAGCGTCCACTGTCGAGCGCGATTTCCTGAAACCGTATTGGCTCGATGAGAGTGTAACGATCCAATAATCGTTACAACTAATTTTTCCCGTCACCCTGTCATCACAATTACCGAATTGCTAATACACCCACCTCTATAGCAATAGTTAAGGTACAAATCACCTAGCCTACTTTTAGGCCTTATATTTTTAAAGGCACCATACTACAAAAAAAGTCGACCATTTCTTGTACTTCATAATTCCAATGAATATAAGATGGCATGACAGCTCAGTGTATAGAGCGTTTATATTCGGTGCAGTAGTCGGAGGTTCAAATCTCTATATTGAAAAAAAAAATATAATAATTTTTCAACCGTCTTTTTCGCAAATCCATCATATGGCAAAGTATTATTGTTAGTCATATGCTAACAATAATAGCAATATTGTTGTCTTTACAAAATACCGCCTACCGACCGCCATTATGAAAATTAAATTATTCAATAGTTGTTTTTAGAAAACTATCTCTAATATAATTCCGCATCGGTTCAACGAACCGGTGCTACTTAGCGTCTGTTTCCGCAGTGGACAAATTGGCCTGCTCACGAAACAGAACTTGGAAAAGTAAAATCCATTTCCTGATTCCTCGTGGAGGTCCGGCAATAGCTTGATCGAAAATCGAGTTAAAAGGTTTTCGACACGGCTGCCACTTTTTGACGCCCTTCGGGGTTTATACATTTTTAGATTAAGGTATTGGCGCACTCGCCTGCTAAGTAAAAAATTCCGGCTTATACGCCCGCCCAAAATAATTCCGGCTTATACGCCCGCTGAAAACAATTCCGGCTTATACGCCCGCTCAAAACAATTCCGGCTTATACGCCCGCTCAAAACAATTCCGGCTTATACGCCCGCTCAAAACAATTCCGGCTTATACGCCCGCTCGAAACAATTCCGGCTTATACGCCCGCTCAAAACATTTCCGGCTTATACGCCCGCTCAAAATCAATTCCGGCTAATACGCCCGCTCAAACTATTCCGCCTGCTACAATATATATATCCGCTCATATCACCCTAGCTCACCCACCGCATGAGTTAGTGGTAACCATACGCTGTTGGAATATAATAGGGCTAAAGTTAATCTGTAAGCCACCTGAATTGTAATTGAATTTGAGTTCATAGGATTAAGCCACCTGAATTGTAATATAATTAAGTCAGCTGAATTGTAATTAAATTTAAGTTCATAGAATTAAGGCACTTGAATTGTATAGAATTAAGTCACCTGAATTATATAAGCCATTAAAATTATAGAGTAGTATAGAAAATATATTTGAATAGAAGTAATTTTAAATCTGAACAACAAGCGCGAAGAAGTGTTCCAATACCGTCCGAGCTGAACTATTTATAGTCAGTGAATTAATTGACGATCTCGTCAATTGTGCGGAATTCGGAAAACAACACCATCAACGAGGTATTGAGCCGAGGGTTACGAGGTCCCTCGGAAATGAACCCTGGGGCCGTTGATCTTGCCCCAGCTGGAAACAAAAACTCGTTACAAATGGCGCCCGAGCAGGGACTGTCTTCTTCGCGAAGCAGTTCACCGTATCCCGAAAATTCTAAGGAAGAAGGCCTTCCCGAGAATTTAAATTTTATTTATAAGCTGAAGAAAGAGGAGCTGGAGGCTCAGATGACTCTACTGGGATTGTCTACGAACGGGACAGTCAAAGAAATGCGCCAACGCTTCAGCACATTTTACAAAGAACAACGTAACCGAAAAATTGAAAAACCAGAAACAACCGAATGTTCGATTACCTTACCAGCAAATACAACATCGAACTACCTGCTGCCGTGAACGTACCAGTCGAGTGCGTAGTAATGAATACAGTCAGGAAATGGAATATACATTTCAACGGCACGCGATCGATTCTTGAATTCATAGAAAATATCGAAAGCCTAGCGGATTGCTATAAAATTCAGCACGATCAGTTATTATTGCCAATGACAGAATTACTACGTGAACGCGCAAGAGATTGGTGGCGATATAAAAAAGATGACGTTGGCAGCTGGTCGGAATTTAAAGACGCGGCTATGAAATTCTTCTTACCGCCCAGATATCTTCAAAGATTAGAGGAAGATTTCATACGTCGACGTCAAGGGCTTAGAGAAAAGGCCAAGGATTACATCATGGTAATGATGGGCATGATACGACAACATCCAAGACTGTGTCAGGAAGATCAGCTCGATCGAATATACGAAGGTTTGAGAGCAGAATATCGACTATATATTCGGCGAGCGGATTTTAAAGATGTTGACTCCCTTATGACTCAAACCGACGAATACGAGCATATTCGGGGAGAAGAATCTCGCAATCAACGCCGACATGTATCTAACCTTATAACGACACAAGTCTATTCCAGAAACACTCATTGTTGGAACTGCCGACAGCCTGGACACATGCGTGGAGCATGTAAACAACCGCCGCAAATGTTTTGCTCCTACTGTGGAAAACTGGGAATCAGATCAAGGGATTGTTTATGCCGAAAGACTCCCGACAGATATCAGAAAACAATCTCACCACAAAACGGTCGATTTCAAATGGTAATTTCCTGCAACGGACGACCAATAGAAGCTCTACTTGATACTGGAGCATCATTATCATTTATCGGACCAAGTCTAAATGATTGCTTATCTCAAGAGCTTCCTCCAATTACTGAAACACAGACTGTCCTACTGGCCAATAGTAAAATAATCACAGTGCAACAATGTTATGACGTTATCATTGAAGTGGGTCCACAGAAATCAAAACACCGAGTTTATTTCCTACCGGGTCTACAGAACGAATTCGTCATAGGAATGGACCTCTTAACAAAATTCAATTGTACATTAGCTATTCAAAGATTGCCGAAAGAAGACGAAGAGCAACATGTACGCTTGATATATCAACCAGATCTCGTTAAGAGCTTTCGAAATAAAACAAAAGATAAAAAGAAGAGCGAAGACAATATAGAGGATCAATCCTCCACCCGTTCAACCGCCAAAAGGTTTAGACAACGCTACCGTCACCGCAATATGATCACCCGAGCCACCGTTAAGAAAGCAACAGAGCCATGCCAAATGTTGATGACCGCGCAACATGATTGGCATGATACACAAATACAGAAGATTCGCGACTTCGCAGGTAAACATCGAGACACCAAAATTCGTGAACCGCAACTCTACAAAAGAAGAAGAAAATCACACACCGATCAAAATTATTGCCAAGAGTGTGTACCGCCCAACCAAAAGGCAACCCTACTCCGAGGAGTTCCTGATCAATCCGCCGCAGATTATCTCGGATATTACAAGACTTCACAAAGAGCACGAGAGTATTATTTCTGCCCGAAGATGCAGAATGACATCAAGAAATATATACGCCCCAAGCCAAGCCTTAAGCCTCTCGCCAGCTTAATGGCCACCGCCGTCATGAACACAGCAAAGGACCGTACTAAATTCCGCCGTTCGCAGCCTTTGCCCAGTGACATCATACAACCCGTAAAATCCGTATCGCCCGCCAATAAAAGCCACCACCCGAACGTATATGGTATTTCACAAATGGAAAATGCCAGCGCGAAGAATGGCACCCGCCATCATCGCACACGCCGGCGCCTCAACACACCGTTCCCGCTCAATATAGGAATCTATGACTGAATACCAACCGAGCTGAACCTCGTAAGATGGTCAGTGAAAGTTTCTGCTAAAAGAAAATATAATAATTTTTCAACCGTCTTTTCCGCAAATCCGTCATATGGCAAAGTATTATTGTTAGTCATATGCAAACAATAATAGCAATATTGTTGTCTTTACAAAATACCGCCTACCGACCGCCATTATGAAAATTAAATTATTCAATAGTTGTTTTTAGAAAACTATCTCTAATATAATTCCGCATCGGTTCAATAAACCGGTGCTACTTAGCGTCTGTTTCCGCAGTGGACAAATTGGCCTGCTCACGAAACAGAACTTGGAAAAGTAAAATCCATTTCCTGATTCCTCGTGGAGGTCCGGCAATAGCTTGATCGAAAATCGAGTTAAAAGGTTTTCGACACGGCTGCCACTTTTTGACGCCCTTCGGGGTTTATACATTTTTAGATTAAGGTATTGGCGCACTCGCCTGCTAAGTAAACAATTCCGGCTTATACGCCCGCTCAAAATAATTCCGGCTTATACGCCCGCTGAAAACAATTCCGGCTTATACGCCCGCTTCAAACAATTCCGGCTTATACGCCCGCTCAAAACAATTGCGGCTTATACGCCCGCTCAAAACAATTCCGGCTTATACGCCCGCTCCAAACAATTCCGGCTTATACGCCCGCTCAAAACAATTCCGGCTTATACGCCCGCTCGAAACAATTCCGGCTTATACGTCCGCTCAAAACATTTCCGGCTTATACGCCCGCTCAAAATCAATTCCGGCTTATACGCCCGCTGAAAATAATTCCGGCTAATACGCCCGCTCAAACTATTCCGCCTGCTACAATATATATATCCGCTCATATCACCCTAGCTCCTAGTTGGCCTAGCTTCCTAGTTGGAATATAATAGGGCTAAAGTTAATCTGTAAGCCACCTGAATTGTAATTGAATTTGAGTTCATAGGATTAAGCCACCTGAATTGTAATAGAATTAAGTCAGCTGAATTGTAATTAAATTTAAGTTCATAGAATTAAGGCACTTGAATTGTATAGAATTAAGTCACCTGAATTATATAAGCCATTAAAATTATAGAGTAGTATAGAAAATATATTTGAATAAAAGTAATTTTAAATCTGAACAACAACCGCGAAGAAGTGTTCCAATACCGTCCGAACTGAACTATTTATAGTCAGTGAATTAATTGACGATCTCGTCAATTGTGCGAAATTCGGAAAACAACACCATCAACGAGGTATTGAGCCGAGGGTTACGAGGTCCCTCGGAAATGGACCCTGGGGCCGTTGATCTTGCCCCAGCTGGAAACAAAAACTCGTTACAAGAGGTCACTTTCTGCTTCCGTATATGCGAGTAACCTATTACATATTAGTATCTCCAACACTTTACCGACTGTGTCCAGTAAGCAGATTGGCCGATATGATGATGGCTCGCCTTGACGCCATAACGTCAGCAAAAAATTTTGGATTTTCCCGAATTGCCCTCTTAGGGACTCTGTCAGGACCTGGCGCTTTACTAGCCGATATATTTTTCTCAATTGCTAAGATTACTTCCAGCCTTACTTCCTCGATTTCCGACTCAGGCAAGGGGTTCCTTTCCTCTACTACATTTTGCGGGAATAGAGAGCCTACAATTTTTCCCAGCCTATTGGGACACGTTTCTTGAATAGGCTTACCCAGCCTCGCCATAACATTTTTATAAGCGCCACCCCATGGGTTAGTATCGGCGTCATTACATAGACCTGCAAACAATTTCGATTTGCTATTTTTAATTGCTTTTCGGAGCTCTTTACGTCGATCACGATAGTCCATTAGGAGATCACGATTTGCTATTTTTAATTGCTTTTCGGAGCTCTTTACGCCGATCACGATAGTCCATTAGGAGATTACGATTGTTCTCACTAAAGCTAGCACGGTGGTATCTCCGTCTCGCTCTCAAGCATACAGCTCTCAACTGTTTAATGGTATCGTTCCACCACGCAGCTGGACGATAGCAAGATCTGCTTTCCATTCTGGGCATGGCTGCTTCACACGCCGTTTTTAATTTCAACCACACAAAGTTTACTGCCTCTTCAGCTTCAGTAGGGAGGTTTAGGCCTTCCAAGAACATTAAACTGAACATCCCAGCATCAAATGAATTCTGCTTCCATCCAGCGATTGCCTGTACATTGCGTCGAAGCGTACGTTCTCTGTCACCTATGCTTACGCAGACATCAAAAATCACTGCTTGGTGGTCACTAAATGTGAAGTCCTCGCAAACTTGCCAATTTGCCTGCCTTGCCAGAACATTGCTCACAAAGGTCACGTCAATAATTGACTCTCTACCATTCTTTCTAAACGTACTAGATGATCCCGTATTCAGCAGCGTGATATCAAGTACCGCAGAGCTTTCCAATAGCGCTGTACTACGCATATTCGTGTAAGCACTACCCCATTCGGTAGCCCAGGCATTAAAATCACCCCCTATTATGACCGGTTGGCGACCTCTTGCACTTGCAACAATATCATCAAGAATAGTTTGAAATTCGGATAATTTGAGGCTCGGTGGCGTGTAGCAGCTGTAAATATGCACTCCCGCTACCATCGCATATGCAAACCCATTTGCAACTAAAGTTGCAACTTCTTGAATAGGATATTTTCCACACGTAAATATTGCCGCTTTACTCGCCCGATCAACTGTCTAGTTTGTTCCCCTTGGAACTTTATAGGGCTCTGAGATTATAACTATGTCCGCTTTTTTTCAAACGTCATCTGCTGCAGTAGCTCTTGCGCCGCGTCGCAATGATTAAAATTGATTTGAATTACTCTCATCGGCGCCATGATTTAACTGCTTCTTGATAAGCATTGCATTTACCGCCACCTGCTATATGATTGGATGCATCACCTGCTTTGCTGCAAAGGAGGCATTTAGACTCTTTTCATGAAATGACCTTCTTCTCCACATCTAATGCAAGTCTTAGACCTATCCTCGATTTTGCAGTTTATGGCCATATGACCAAAGTTCCAGCATCTGAAACATCTGATTGGTTGACTTATCTCTCGTAATCTGAAGACTACCCAGCCAACCCAAATCTTCCCTGCACTTAGAAGCTTGTTTGCGATCTTCCCATGTACAGAAATTAGAGCTGTGCGAGTTCCTCTGAACGAATTACGAAGACTTTTAACAGATCCCTGATCCAGATTGAGGTCAAACTCCTTGTTCATCGCTTGAACAATATCAGCTTTAGTTGTAACATCATCTAAATCTCTACACTCTATAAGCACGTTTTGTGTAAGGGTCTTGACTTCCGCGTGCTCACCTATAAAAGCTGACAGCATTTCATGTACCTTGAATCTGGTGCAGACTTTGAGCCGAGCAGCAACAGCAAATCGCCGTTTTTAGTCTTCCGAATGCGAGTGACTTTTTCTCCCAACTCTTTAAGGCTATCTTCAGCTTTTATTCTACGTAAGATGTCAGAGTAGCTAACTTCACCAAGAGACTTAATCAGGATGGCATCGGGTTTGGATGGCACAGTTTTTTTATTTTCATTGTTTTTTGATTTCCTACTCACCACTGTCCAGCCAGAATCTTGTTTTCCATTGTCTAATGTGGTACCTGGGCCTTTACTTAGGTTAAGATCCGTCGCTTCGCCAGTTTCACCTTTATTCCTGGATACAGATACGCGCACGCCAAATTTGTTTACGCGCTTAGTTTTCCGTTTGCGTTTGATATTCTTTATCGCGGCTTTGATTAACGGTGACGATTGCGAAGTAGCACCAGTAACACTTTTATCCAATGTATTAGTACGCCACCGCGACTTAGCGCTTTTTAGCTGTGTTGTTTTCGCGTTGGATTCATTGTATAGCAATACAATGCTATCCATTAAAACCTTCATTGCTTGGTTTATGTTTCGACGAGTTGTGCCTGTGTGCTGCATTGCTTCGTTCATCATATCGTATAATTCCCGAATTTTTTTACCGAGAAGATCGAACAAGGTCTTACCCGAAAGTGAATCATTGCCTACATTGGACAAGGAGGGCGGTGATGAACTTCCACGCATCTTTTCTCTCACTTCACTTGTACCAACAGGTGAGCGGCCAATCCGCGAGCTTCTCCGAAAGGGATTCTATATTTCTTCTATTGCCTCGTTTGATTGGGAGAGCTTTCGCTCCATCCTTCCACCATTTTTAAGACACTCAGGAGTAGTCGCGATAGATGTCTCATTCAATGTTGTCTCACTCGTTGCTCATCTTAGCACATGCACAGACCCTAGAAAAAAGATCCGAAGGGCCTGAAAGTATGCAATTTGCACAACTACTCGAGTTTTTGTTTACTTATGATGTCGGTAACACAGTTTTAAGCTAGCTTTTGGCTAGTCGAGCACTAGTGGCGCAACGAGTATAGGTAGCACTAGCTTTACTTGTCTGTATTTCGCTCCCACTTTTTCCACTGGTCCCCAAAAGTTGCGCGGGAGAATAATAAGAAAGCAAAATGTTGCAAGCACAGGTTTATAGCTCAGAACAGGTTTTGAACAAAACTTTTAATATCAGTCAAAATAGACTAAAAGCACAACGATCGTGTCCAAGGCAGCAGTCACTGACGCTCTGCTACACTATAGCACAAATTTTTTACACGACAACACTAAGGTTGGATATAATTCACGTTAAAAAACACTTTAAGTAGAGCCGATGAAAACACGTCCGATCTCTCAAAGCACTTTCCACAAGCCCTATGTGTGTGTTTGCGTGTGCGTGTATGTATATGTTTTTTTAATAAGGGGGACGCATCAACAGCCCGAGTGCGGGACTTTAACCCGCTAAACCCCCTCCCCCAAGTCTAACAGTCCCCCCGGAACTACAGTTAAGTATACCGTCGGAGGGTAGAAGGAGCTGAAGCTCAAGCATACGTAACTGTCCTGTAATAGAAAATCACTAACTTAAAATGTCTCAGTATGGCACGTCTAATTGTCTATGTACTTGTCGAGCACGTTCCAAACGGCGTTGCGTAGCCATGACGGTGGCGCACATGGACTTGGCAGCCATCCAAGCTTTAAGCGAACCCAGCATGCCATCAATAATATTATTTGATGTGAGTCGCCGACCCGTAATGTTTTCAAAGTCTGATCGCTCTTGGTTGAAAGCGTGACACTCGAAGAAGATATGGCGCGCGTCTTCCAATGATCTTAAGCACCATCCGCAATAGTTAACTCTATGGTGCCCATATTTGAATAGATAGGCACGAAAACAACCATGACCACTAATCAGCTGCGTCAGATGAAGATCAAGCTCGCCGTGTCCTCTTCCAACCCACGCCTTGATGTCAGGTATTAGTCGATTAGCGTAACGTTAACGATTTGACGCAATTCCGCACCCGTAAGACTCCTGTTAGCCTCCCTTCTGATGCGTGTTAGCCTCCCTTCTGATGCGATACTTCTCGGCAATATCTGCAGTGAGTAGATCCGCAGGTGGTACTCCAGCTATTACCCCGGCAGCTTCGAAAGATATTGTGCGAAAACCGCTGCAAACACGGAGTGCGCACATACGCAAGACACGATCTAACTGTCGGACATTATATTTCCTGCTGGCAGCTTCCCTCCATACTGGAGCTGAGTAGAAAACAATAGATAGCACTACTTTCGAAAGCAGCAGCCTGCGTTTCTGACTAGGGCCATTATTATTCGCCATTATACGGGCTAGAGCCGAATATGTTTTCATCGCTTTACCACATATCATGTCTGTATGCGCACCAAAAGATAGTCTATTGTCTAGTATGACGCCAAGATATCTGATCGTTGATCTCAACAAATTCAACTTGTTTTTTGCTTGTTATGAGCACAGCCTCTGTTTTTTGAAGAACTCTCTGTTTCCAATTTTTTACTTCCCGAACCACGTCAGCAGCGATGCATCGTAGCTGAGAAAGCTGTTTGGCTACAATAACAATAGCAATATCGTCTGCATGTCCAATTATTTTAACGCCAGAGGGGAGAGGTATACGAAAAATCTCGTCGTACATGACATTCCACAGCAATGGGCCCAAAACCGAGCCTTGTGGGACACCCGCAGTAACGATGATTTTTTTAATACCGTCATCGGTGGTATACATCAAATTCTATCAGCTAGAAAACTTTTAATAATTCTAGTTAAATATTTCGGAGTGTGCATTTGCTACAATGCTGCTATTATGCTCTTGTGGCTCGCAGAGTTGAAAGCATTTTTAACATCCAATGTTAAAAGCAAGCAATACTTTTTATCACCATACAACCAGGGAGATCCCTCGATAGCTTGCTCAGCGATAGTAACAACCGTTTGTAGTGCGTCTAGGGTAGAGTGACCCTTCCGAAAACCGTGCTGCTGTGGCGATAGCCCATTAATTTCATCAATGTAGCGCTGCAGTCTATGCTTTAATAAATGTTCATAGACTTTTCCTATGTAATTAACCATGCATAAGGGTCTATACGGGCTGGGCTCCGAAGCCGGTTTATTAGGTTTATGCAGCAAAACCAACCGCTGTGTTTTCCAAATTTGCCTTAGGAGTAACTCTGGCCTGATGTTGTATGCCAGTTTCAAAATTTCGCCCGGTATGCCATCTGGTCCTGGTGCCTTATTACTTCCACAAGAATTTAGCGCTACAGCTACTTCGCTCTGAGTGACTGCCGGAATTGCTGTTTCGTTGTTACCATAACATTCAGGGCCCAACAACTGTACAGTTCGTTCGTGTCTCGGAAAAAGAGATTGAACGACTGTTTCCATAAAGGCCTTGTCATCGTTAGATAGAAACATCGTTACAATATATATATATATATATATATATATATATATATATATATATATATATATATATATATATATATATATATATATATATATATATATATATATATATATATATATATATATATATATATATATATATATATATATATATATATATATATATATATATATATATATATATATATATATATATATATATATATATATATATATATATATATATATATATATATATATATATATATATATATATATATATATATATATATATATATATATATATATATATATATATATATATATATATATATATATATATATATATATATATATATATATATATATATATATATATATATATATATATATATATATATATATATATATATATATATATATATATATATATATATATATATATATATATATATATATATATATATATATATATATATATATATATATATATATATATATATATATATATATATATATATATATATATATATATATATATATATATATATATATATATATATATATATATATATATATATATATATATATATATATATATATATATATATATATATATATATATATATATATATATATATATATATATATATATATATATATATATATATATATATATATATATATATATATATATATATATATATATATATATATATATATATATATATATATATATATATATATATATATATATATATATATATATATATATATATATATATATATATATATATATATATATATATATATATATATATATATATATATATATATATATATATATATATATATATATATATATATATATATATATATATATATATATATATATATATATATATATATATATATATATATATATATATATATATATATATATATATATATATATATATATATATATATATATATATATATATATATATATATATATATATATATATATATATATATATATATATATATATATATATATATATATATATATATATATATATATATATATATATATATATATATATATATATATATATATATATATATATATATATATATATATATATATATATATATATATATATATATATATATATATATATATATATATATATATATATATATATATATATATATATATATATATATATATATATATATATATATATATATATATATATATATATATATATATATATATATATATATATATATATATATATATATATTGTAACGATGTTTCTATCTAACGATGTTTCTAAGCCTAAGAACTACCATAACAAAGAAATTTTACGAGAAGAATTTGGATTTGGCGTCCGATTTAAATCACTCGGCCATTCCCAAATAAATTACAATAATCCACTATTCAAAATTGGCGTCCGATTGAAATCACTCAGCCAATATCTAAGTTAATTACAATGCTCAATGATACAAAATTGGCGTCCGGTTGAAACCACTCGGCCAATGTCTAGGTTAATTACAAGGATCTATGATACAAAATTGGCGTCCGGTTGAAACCACTCGGCCAATATCTAGGTTAATTACAAGGATCTATGATACAAAATTGGCGTCCGGTTGAAACCACTCGGCCAACGTCTAGGTTAATTCCAAGGATCTATGATACAAAATTGGCGACCGGTTGAAACCACTCGGCCAATATCTAGGTTATTTACAAGGATCTATGATACAAAATTGGCGTCCGGTTGAAACCACTCGGCCAATATCTAGGTTAATTACAAGGATCTATGATGCCAAATTGGCGTCCGGTTGAAACCACCCGGCCAATATCTAGGTTAATTACAAGGATCTATGATACAAAATTGGCGTCCGGTTGAAACCACTCGGCCAATGTCTAGGTTAATTACAAGGATCTAGGATATAAATTGGCGTCCGGTTGAAACCACTCAGCCAATATATAGGTTAGTTAAAGGATCTACGACTAGGTCAGTGACTTACCGCTTGGAGATTTACAAAAAAAGAGATCGAGTGAACTTTCACACTCGATTTTATACTCTTGTCAAAACAACTTTTGCTCAACTTTTTTGAAACGGCATTTTTTTTTGTTGGTTATTGTTTTTGGTTTCGTTTCCAGAATCTTCTAATTGTTTGATTGTTGTTGTTTGTGTTTTAGTTTCTATGCAAGTAATAATTGATGCCTCGTTGTTGCATTTTTTGTGTTTACTTTTTGTTGTCTTGTTGTTAAATTCGATGCGATTATTTGTTGTTGCCTAGTTGTTGTTTATTTGTTGTTGTATTTCTAACACAAACGTTTTTAAATTGTCGTTTCGTAAATAGTGTTTCAATGTGTTTATTTTGGGTTCAGTTTTATCTGCTTCCACTGTACCATTTTTTGTTCTCTCTTCCTTTTCTTGATATCATCGCCTGATCCTACGGTACTTTACCAGCGAGCTTTTTTGTGACGCAAGCGTCGAATTAAGTCCACCTGAACTGGGACCTCTCAGCTCAGATTACCGAGTCTTTAATTTGCGTTCAACTAAAGACCGGATCGGTTGGGGTGTAGGCTGAGTTCTACACCCGTTGGTATATCGGTCTGTTGTAAAGAAAGTTTCTTTACACCCCCCTTTCTTTCCGGTGGAAGTAGTACTGTTATCAGCCTGGGAGTTAAAGTGACTCGGTACTCTCCGTATAAAAATTTAATCCTCTTCTTTTTCCTCCCTGGGTCGTCTAGTGCTGGATACCTCGCTATTATATCCTGGCGTACAGCGTCCTCTAGACCAGAACTCTTGGGCCCCTCGAGATCCTTGAAGTTTTTAAACAACCATATACCACTGGTCTCGGTATTCTACAGGGCTTTAACCGGATTGTCTTGTGTACGTTTTGTGTATGGTTTATCAAATTTTCTTGGAAGTCTTTAAGGTCCTTTATATGGGCCGTACGGATCTTGTTATTTCCTGGTATGTTGAGCTGAACGATGACTGGTGAAATATACTCCTTGATTTGGTATGGTCCTACGTATTTTGGGGCTAATTTAGCGTTGAATTTGCCCACTGCCTTCGATAAGTGATGAGTTTTGACCAAAACTTTAGTTCCTATTTCCGGTTTCCATTGTCTCCGTCGCAGATTATAGTGCCTGGCTTGATCTTTCGAAGCTCTTTCGAGATTTCTCCTCACGATTTGGAATATTTCTTGTAACCGGGTGCCTTTGTACTCGGGATTCTGTGGCGCTGATCCAGTACCTGTTGTGACTTCGTCGAAGAGTGACCCAGGAAGATGGGGCTCTCGACCTTGAGTAAGAAACGCTGGACTGAAACCTGTCGTCTCAGATGCCATGGTGTTTATAGCTAGTGAGATTTCTGGGATATACTCGTCCCACTGTGTTTGCTTGTTGTCTATAATTTGTGCTAGTATTCTTTTTATATTCCTGTTTGCTCCTTCCGTTGGGTTCTCCTGAGGGGTATAAAGTGCGGTAAACTGTTGTCATACTCCTATACTTTGAAGAAATCTTTGAAGTGTTCTGTTTCTAAACTGGAGGCCATTGTCTGTGACAAAAACTTTTGGGACAATATATCTCGCTAAAATTCTCTCACGGAATGCTTTCTTTACATTGTCAGCGGTCGCCTATCTTAGTGGTACGATTTCTATCCACTTAGAGAATTTGTCGAAGAAAACTAATATCACTGAATATTTGTTGGCTATCTTCGTAATGGTCTTTCTAATTCCTGGATGTCCAGCAGTAGGGTCATCGTGATTCTCTTTAAGTACTCGAGCGCGTACGGGTTTGGGCACGCAAAGTTTCCATGCCGCACAGTCCTCGTCGTTTAACTGCCCTGGAATATGTCGATACAATTGGCCATTCTCTATGACATAATCAGCACATTTGACTGGGTTCTTCTTGATTTCGGTGATCTTGGCTTCCGTCCAGTTGCATTTTTCTCCATCACCTGTGATATTACTTAATTTTTTCTCTTGACAGTGTATCAGCGACTACGTTCCATTTGCCTTTTCGATATTTTACGTCGAACATATATTGCTGCAGCTCAAGCGCCCATCTTGTTATACGTCCTGAGGGATTTTCCAATGAATTCTGCCACTTGAGTGCGAGGTGATCTGTTATGACGCAAAATCTATAGCCTTCTAAATAAGGCCACATTTTCCTGATTCCCCATACGACTGCGAGGCATTCTTTCTCTGTAGCTGAGTAATTAATTTCTGCCTTGTTAAGATGTCGAGTCGCATATGCAACAACTTTCTCGCCTTCGTCGGTTTCCTGCGTGAGAACTGCTCCTAACCCGTGATTACTTGCGTCTGTCTGGAGCGTGAAAAGATTGGAGAAATCTGGACACGTTAATACCGGTGCTTGAGTTAGTTTTAATTTCAATGTCTCGAATGTTTGTTGTTGTTCTTCGTTCCAATGCCATCGTTTATCTTTTCTCAAAAGGTTGGTTAGCGGAACTACTAATTTAGCAAAGTCTGATACGAATCGTCGATACCACGAGAGATTCCGAGAAATCGTCGTACGCCTCTGACATTTGTAGGAGGTGGAAATTCCTTTATAGCCGCAACCTTATCTGGATCGGTGTGAATACCTTGGCGGCTCACAACGTGACCAAGATACTTCAAGTCTTGTTTAAAGAATTCACACTTTTCATCGTTAATTTTCAAGTTTGCATTTCTTAGTCGTCGAAATACTTCTCGCAAGTTTTCCATATGTTTTTTCCAGAGTTGAACCAACTACAATGTTGTCGTCCAAATATGTAAACGCGTGAGGTTCCATATCCGGCCCGATGACTTGGTCTAGTGCTCTTTGGAATGCTGCCGGTGCAGAGTGAAGTCCAAATGGCATAACTTTCCACTGGAAGAGTCCCCTTCCTGGTACGGCGAATGCTGTGTATTGCTTACTATTGTTGCTTACGGGAATTTGCCAATAGCCATTTTTCAAATCTAAGGTGCTTATGTACTGCGCGTCTCGTAGTCGATCCAAAATGTGTTGAATCCTAGGCAATGGATAAGCGTCAGGTACTTACCTCGAGTTCAACTGCCGATAATCAACGCACAGTCGCCATTGACCATTCTTTTTCCTAACTAGAACGATTGGCGCACTATATGGACTATGTGAAGGCTCGATGCAACCTTTTTCCAGCAGCTCATCTATTTCTTTGTTTATTATCTCTTGCATTGCGGGGGTTTTCGGGTAATATCTCTGCTTTATCGGTCTGTCGTCTTTCATGATGATTTTATGCTCTGTGATGTTGGACGGTCCTGTAAGTGTCTCAAATTTCTTAAGCTCTGCTTCCAGGAATTTCTCGATCCTCTTCTCTGATGAGTTTTGCTCTTCTCTAGCTTCCACGGCTGATCTCGATGTATTCAATTTTTCTGATGGTTCTTTTTCCGTAGCTTCTGTATTCTTCATCCGTATTGTCGAACATGCAGCACTTTCAGTTGTTGGTGCTCTCAATGTGATGGTCTCGCCTCCGCAGCTAATTGATGTTCCAATCTTAACCCGTATTCTCCGGAATTAAGAAATATCCATCTAAATGTTTTCAAACTTCTAAGTTTACTCTACACCGGCCTATTACATATAAAAAATAACATTGTAAAACAAAATTTTGTGGACTTTGATTTATAGTCTGGCATCATATGATGCCTCTAGGCGAATCCGTGTACAAAGGGAAAAGTTCTGTCTGCGATAAACATAAACAATTTATTATTTCTTTTACAGTTAAGCATAAAATTTGTTTTCATTTACACTTATAGATACCTTTTTTATTTATATATAGTTTTTATTTAGTATGGTACGGTAAAAAACACTCAACACAGAGGCCCACATTACACTTGGAGCATTCAGTTCGAACTCTCGACGTGCAATCAGATCCAGCGCAGCGTCTTGGCTTGTTACCTTGCGTCTTTCGAACAAAATGGGCGGTTTTATCAAATCGCGCTACATCAGCTCCAGCATAAATTTTTGGTCTTTTCCCACCGCCTTTTGGTAAATTTTTGTATTTCAATAAATACGACATTGCCAATTCACGTCGAAACTCCAATTGAGACAAGGAAGTATTTGGTCGAGCGAGGAGCCATGCATTTCGGACACACACATCCAAAAGCCATGTGAATAATGGCCACCACCATTTTTTGCCACGAACGGATATGCGATAGGCATTTATATTTTGATCCATTCTGTCTGTACCACCCATATTTTTATTATACATTTGGATGGAGTAAGGGATACCGACATTAACATATTTCAGTTCACTTTTACTCCATCTCTTCACACTACTTTCGGGGTCAGCAGCCAAACATGTGGATATGACAGTCACCACAGCATTATCCCTCCAGCGGGTTAGCAAACAATTTCTTTTACAATACTTCGCAGTGGCGCATTCAGTATAACCTCTTTTCTTTTTACCGAATTCCTTGTAATTCGTAACGAAGTTATTTTCGCCTAAGCGATTGGCTCTTACGGTACCAGTACAATTGTATCCACGCTTTTTCAACTCGTTTAACAGAGGGAACGTAGTAAATAAGTTATCACAATATATGTGATAGGGAAACCGTGACTTCGTCAGAGGATATTTATCAAATAAGCGAAGTACCGTCGCTGCACATTTTCCAAACTGCGCTTCCGTATTTTCGTTGCCTTCAAAATTTTTGCCTTGGTAAGGATCAAACGCAATCAAATATCCGGACGATGAATTCTGGCACCAGATCTTGTATCCAAAACGAATAGGTTTATTCCTAATTGCTTGCTTGCATCCGTGCTTTCCAAAATACTCTACCATTGCTTCATCATGCGATATTGCTGAAGAAGGTGTATAGTTCTCCATGCATTTCTTCTGAATGTGTGAAATCAGTGGACGTAACTTGGAAAATTTGTCCTTTGTCTCCAGTTGAACATTCGATTGAAAATGAAGTGCTTTCATTATTTTATCAAACCTATCTCGTCTCATAGCTTCGTAAATTGCAATATTACGTAAATCATCGCTGGTATTCCAGTACATATGTTTTCCTGGTAACTGATTGTATCCTGATACCAACAAAATAGCTATGAATACTCTGAGCTCTTCTATATTTACGTCAATATCTACAAAATATTTTTCTAGCGAATATTCCGAACTAGCTGTAATAATGTGGCCGAGTATTTCATCATCAAAAAAGAGCTCAAAGTAATGGCTAATTGTATTGTCGGCAATATTATCGGCCTCAACCTGTGGAAATAAGATCGCAGGCTCACTTTTACCACCACTCGGCCACTCAATGTGAGCTTTTCGTAACTTTCCAGGCGGAGGTGGGCTGTCATCCATGTCTAATGCAAGTAGCTCTCTTGTGCACGTTTTGCTGTTTCTCAGCTCTGCAGGTGCCATCAACTGGTTTCTGGACAACGTATTGACATCGCCACTCTCATCATCGGAATCCTCATCTGTAAGAATATTCACATCCGTCGGTTCAATAAAAATATCCCGAACGTTATCGTCGTCTTCATCTTCCAGGATATTCAAAATTTCAGCCAAAGACAACAGTCTAAAAAAATATAAATGTACTAACATTCTCCTAGCGGCATCATATGAGTACATCAAATTCATCAAAGCATATTTACTTTTCTATTTTCACAAATCTAATTTTAATTGCTTATATATATTATTTAGTTCTTATATTTTTGAAAATAATATGCTAAAGAAAGTATTTTTTCCAAATTTATATAATATTGTACTTACTTTGAAGTAGACATCGGATTTTTTAATTATTTTTAAAATCGGTCAATTTCAATGCGTAATTCCTCACGCTCCACTTCACTTTTCAAGCAACACTAATTGAATTCAACAAGAGAAACACTTGTATTTTGTGAAATAAAACCACCACGAACTAACGGTATTTATAACGACTTTTTGGCACGCGTTTTTTACCATGCGTTTCGGTGGCATCATATGATGCCTCTAGGATAATATGGGTTAATTAGGAAATCCAAACCTAGTATAATACTGTCAGTGACATCTGGTAAAATTAAAAATTGCAGTTCACACACTGCCGCTCCTAGTCGTACAGTAACTTCTATGGCTTCTTTTACTACGTGTACTGTGTCGTCCGCCATTTTTGCCTTGCAATCTACCTTCATCTTCCTTCCTTCGATCATGTCGGCGGCTAATTGACTGATGAAGCTTCTGGAGGCACCTGTGTCTAAGGTCGCTGTGACCAACTCCTTACCTAAAGCTACTTTGGCGAATATTCTGTCTTGATTGTAGTTTAAGCTCTTCGTGGGGTACGAGGAAAGCTTCTGTTCAATGGATCCACCAGTCCTTGTCTCTGCTGGACACCCTGCGCGCTTCCCTGTGACTTATTGCAGCACTCGATCGTTCGAACTCCTTGCTTGCCGCATTCCCAACAGAAAAGTTTTCTGCCGTTACGACGTTCCCGTTGAAAGTGTCCATTTTCGCCGCATCTCCGACACGCGGTTCGCTCATCACGGTGACTTGAAGCAGCTTCGGTGGATATTATTCTGTGTGACTCTAGTGGTTGACGGCGTTGAATTTGAAAAACTCGCTGAGGTTCGGAATCTGGACGAATGCTCTCGAAATCTTCTGCCATCGTAACTAAGTCTTCCAACGTTGTGAAATCGGCCCTCTTAATGTATAGTAGATAATCTCTCTGGCAATTCCTGTAGATCCTCTGGATCTTCTGATCTTCCGTGTAGTTTATATGTCGCATTAGTGACTGCATGACCAAAACGTAGTCTTTGAACTTCTCTCGCGGACCTTGAATTCTTTTCCGGATGTTATCTTCCAACTCTTCGAAATACCGTGATGGCAGGAAGAATTTCAGGAAATCTCTTTTGAACGATTCTCATGTTGACCAGCCTCGATTGTTGTTTCTAAACCAGCACAGAGCTTTATCCTTCAAGAGCTCTGGCATGGTTCGTGGTAGCATATTATTGGGCAACTCATATGCCTCTGAGAGTTCCTCAATTCTCTCAATAAAACCTATGGGGTCTTTGCCCCCGTCATACCTACGAAACCATTTACGTACCTTATCCATGACGTCTGAATAACTCAAGGTATTTCGGAGTACATCTGCCGTTTCCTGTCTTACCGATGCGTTGTTGGCTAAGGCCAAATTATCGTGTGTTGTCCCCTTTACGCCTATGTTTTGACTGTAGATTTTAGAAATCGCTCCTTGTGATGTCTGGACCGTCGTCGGAGGGGCTGGTTTCATCGTGGGTGAAATTCCTCGGCTCCACTGCTTTTCCAATACACTTAGGCGATCAATCACTGCGTCTGTTAAATGTAACGACGTTACAAATCCCGATAGTAGCCGGCGGAGCTCATCAACGGTACCAGTTGTGAATTCTATGCCGAATTCCTCCAAAATTTTCTGCAAATTCTCCTTGGGTACATTGTATATCCACCCTTTGCCCATATTGAAAATTAATCTCGCGAAAATCGTTCTTTTTATTTCTTTCTTGTATGGTCTATATATTTTTTTTCCCGAATTCACTGTTGATTTTAATTTCTGCTACTATTTTTGTTACTTCTTTGTTACTTTTGTTTATTGCATTACTATTTCTTTTTTTTTCTCTGTATATTGTACCAAATATATTTTTTCCAGTTAATTTATAAATTTATTAATTAATTTATTTATTTGTTTATTATTAATATTTTTTTTCACTGTATGAAATTCACTTTGTTTCTCCTTTTATTATTTTTTTCACTATATTTTTTTTTTAATTTTAGATTATTAGTTTTTTTTAAATTAATAAATTTTCTCTTTTTAGTTTTTTTCCCATAAACATAATAGATTTCTTTGTTTTAAAATCACTTATCCTTTTTTAAATTTTATATTATATTTTTTCCCCAGTGTATTGAATTTACTTTTATTTTTCTTTTTATTATTATTTTTTTCCCAGCGTACTAAATTCACTTCTCTAAATTTCTATTTTAGTATTTTTTTCCAGTTTTTTTTAAAATTATAATTTTTTTTTTTCACTGTTCACTGTTTTTGTTCACTCTCTTCCCGTTGCTTAGTTTTTTCTTTCACTTGTCCAGTTTGTTTTTTTTTAATTATTATTTTTTTTAATTAATAAATTTTTCTCTTTTTAGTTGTTTTTTAAACATATTAAAATTTTTTTAATTTTAGATTATATATATATTTCTTTAATGTTATTATTATTTTATGTTCTTTAATGTTATTATATTTTTTTCACACTGTTAAATTTTTTATTTGTTATTCTTTATTTTTCTTGTACACTGTTTTCACATTGCTTAGTTTTTTGCTTTCACTTGTCCTGTTTGCATATTTTTTTACCTTGATTGCTCGCCGATTTTCCGTGTCACTTTTTTCCAAATTTCCAGAGTCCCTGCTCGGGCGCCATTTGTAACGGTGTTTCTAAGCCTGGGTATAACTCAGTCTCGCCAGGGTTTGTTTTATCAAAAATAAAATACCGCTTGTTTTCTTCATTTTATTTTATTTTTATTTCTTCTTTACAAAAATTTCTTATAAATCTAAGATCTTTTCAATCTAGTACAGTAAAAAAATGATATTACCATTTAAATGAATTTAAATGAATGGAAACTCATTCTATGCTACTTTTATATGGTCAACAACTGACTTTTACCGGTGAAAATGTTCATATGTTTTTTTCTTTGTAATGTTTCATGAGTTTTCTTTGTAATATATTATGAACTACCATAACAAAGAAATTTTATGGGAAGTATTTGGGCTCGGCGTCCGATTTAAATTACTCGGCCATTCCCAAATAAATTACAATAATCCGCGATTCAAAATTGGCGTCCGATTGAAATCACTCAGCCAATATCTAATTTAATTACAATGTTCTATGATACAAAATTGGCGTCCGGTTGAAACCACTCGGCCAATGTCTAGGTTAATTACAAGGATCTATTATACAAAATTGGCGTCCGGTTGAAACCACTCGGCCAATATCTAGGTTAATTACAAGGATCTATGATACAAAGTTGGCGTATGGTTGAAACCACTCGGCCAATGTCTAGGTTAATTACAAGGATCTATGATACAAAATTGGCGTCCGGTTGAAACCACTCGGCCAATATTTAGGTTAATTACAAGGATCTATGATACAAAATTGGCGTCCGATTGAAACCACTCGGCCAATATCTAGGTTAATTACAAGGATCTATGATACAAAATTGGCGTCCGGTTGAAACCACTCGGCCAATATCTAGGTTAATTACAAGGATCTATGATACAAAATTGGCGTCCGGTTGAAACCACTCGGCCAATGTCTAGGTTAATTACAAGGATCTAGGATATAAATTGGCGTCCGATCGAAACCACTCAGCCAATATATAGGTTAGTTAAAGGATCTACGACTAGGCCAGTGACTTACCGCTTGGAGATTTCCAAAAGAAGAGATCGAGTGAACTTTCACACTCGATTTTATACTCTTGTCAAAATAACTTTTGCTGTGCATTGTTGTTTTGAATTTTACTGTTTTTTATAGCGGGTCATCCACTATATTTTTTGCTACGTGTTTTTTTTTTTTTTGAAAAACTTTTAAATTTGTTGAATCTTTTTTGAAACGGCATTTTTTTTGTTGGTTATTGTTTTTGGTTTCGTTTCCAGAATCTTCTAAGTGTTTGATTGTTGTTGTTTGTGTTTTAGTTTCTATGCAAGTAATAATTGATGCCTCGTTGTTACATTTTTTGTGTTTACTTTTTGTTGTCTTGTTGTTAAATTCGATGCGATTATTTGTTGTTGCCTAGTTGTTGTTTATTTGTTGTTGCATTTCTAACACAAACGTTTTTAAATTGTTGTTTCGTAAATAGTATTTCAATGTGTTTATTTTGGGTTCATTTTTATCTGCCTCCACTGTACCATTTTTTGTTCTCTCTTCCTTTTCTTGATATCATCGCCTGATCCTACGGTACCTTTCCAGCGAGCTTTTTGTGACGCAAGCGTCAAATTAAGTCCATCACTGTATGAAATTCACTTTGTTTCTCCTTTTATTATTTTTTTTCACTATATTTTTTTTTAATTTTAGATTATTAGTTTTTTTTAAATTAATAAATTTTCTCTTTTTAGTTTTTTTCCCATAAACATAATAGATTTTTTTGTTTTAAAATCACTTATCCTTTTTTAAATTTTATATTATATTTTTTCCCCAGTGTATTGAATTTACTTTTATTTTTCTTTTTATTATTATTTTTTTCCCAGCGTACTAAATTCACTTCTCTAAATTTCTATTTTAGTATTTTTTTCCAGTTTTTTTTAAAATTATAATTTTTTTTTACAATTTCTATTTTAGTATTTTTTCATTTTTTTTAATTTTTTAAATTTTAGATTATTAGGGTTTTTTATTAATAAATTTTTCTCTTAGTTTTCTTTAAACATATTATATATATATTTTTTAAGTTTTAAATTCACTCCTCTTTTATTTTAAATTATATTTGTTTTTTTGTAGCTAAAATTATTTAATGTTATTATTTTTTTCCGCACTGTGTTAATTTTTGTTCTTTTCATTTGTTATTCTTCATTTTCCTTGTTTGTTCACTGTTTACTGTTTTTGTTCACTCTCTTCCCGTTGCTTAGTTTTTTCTTTCACTTGTCCAGTTTGTTTTTTTTTAATTATTATTTTTTTTAATTAATAAATTTTTCTCTTTTTAGTTGTTTTTTAAACATATTAAAATTTTTTTAATTTTAGATTATATATATATTTCTTTAATGTTATTATTATTTTATGTTCTTTAATGTTATTATATTTTTTCACACTGTTAAATTTTTTATTTGTTATTCTTTATTTTTCTTGTACACTGTTTTCACATTGCTTAGTTTTTTGCTTTCACTTGTCCTGTTTGCATATTTTTTTACCTTGATTGCTCGCCGATTTTCCGTGTCACTTTTTTCCAAATTTCCAGAGTCCCTGCTCGGGCGCCATTTGTAACGGTGTTTCTAAGCCTGGGTATAACTCAGTCTCGCCAGGGTTTGTTTTATCAAAAATAAAATACCGCTTGTTTTCTTCATTTTATTTTATTTTTATTTCTTCTTTACAAAAATTTCTTATAAATCTAAGATCTTTTCAATCTAGTACAGTAAAAAAATGATATTACCATTTAAATGAATTTAAATGAATGGAAACTCATTCTATGCTACTTTTATATGGTCAACAACTGACTTTTACCGGTGACAATGTTCATATGTTTTTTTCTTTGTAATGTTTCATGAGTTTTCTTTGTAATATATTATGAACTACCATAACAAAGAAATTTTATGGGAAGTATTTGGGCTCGGCGTCCGATTTAAATTACTCGGCCATTCCCAAATAAATTACAATAATCCGCGATTCAAAATTGGCGTCCGATTGAAATCACTCAGCCAATATCTAATTTAATTACAATGTTCTATGATACAAAATTGGCGTCCGGTTGAAACCACTCGGCCAATGTCTAGGTTAATTACAAGGATCTATTATACAAAATTGGCGTCCGGTTGAAACCACTCGGCCAATATCTAGGTTAATTACAAGGATCTATGATACAAAGTTGGCGTATGGTTGAAACCACTCGGCCAATGTCTAGGTTAATTACAAGGATCTATGATACAAAATTGGCGTCCGGTTGAAACCACTCGGCCAATGTCTAGGTTAATTACAAGGATCTATTATACAAAATTGGCGTCCGGTTGAAACCACTCGGCCAATATCTAGGTTAATTACAAGGATCTATGATACAAAGTTGGCGTATGGTTGAAACCACTCGGCCAATGTCTAGGTTAATTACAAGGATCTATGATACAAAATTGGCGTCCGGTTGAAACCACTCGGCCAATATTTAGGTTAATTACAAGGATCTATGATACAAAATTGGCGTCCGATTGAAACCACTCGGCCAATATCTAGGTTAATTACAAGGATCTATGATACAAAATTGGCGTCCGGTTGAAACCACTCGGCCAATATCTAGGTTAATTACAAGGATCTATGATACAAAATTGGCGTCCGGTTGAAACCACTCGGCCAATGTCTAGGTTAATTACAAGGATCTAGGATATAAATTGGCGTCCGATCGAAACCACTCAGCCAATATATAGGTTAGTTAAAGGATCTACGACTAGGCCAGTGACTTACCGCTTGGAGATTTCCAAAAGAAGAGATCGAGTGAACTTTCACACTCGATTTTATACTCTTGTCAAAATAACTTTTGCTGTGCATTGTTGTTTTGAATTTTACTGTTTTTTATAGCGGGTCATCCACTATATTTGTTGCTACGTGTTTTTTTTTTTTTTGAAAAACTTTTAAATTTGTTGAATCTTTTTTGAAACGGCATTTTTTTTGTTGGTTATTGTTTTTGGTTTCGTTTCCAGAATCTTCTAAGTGTTTGATTGTTGTTGTTTGTGTTTTAGTTTCTATGCAAGTAATAATTGATGCCTCGTTGTTACATTTTTTGTGTTTACTTTTTGTTGTCTTGTTGTTAAATTCGATGCGATTATTTGTTGTTGCCTAGTTGTTGTTTATTTGTTGTTGCATTTCTAACACAAACGTTTTTAAATTGTTGTTTCGTAAATAGTATTTCAATGTGTTTATTTTGGGTTCATTTTTATCTGCCTCCACTGTACCATTTTTTGTTCTCTCTTCCTTTTCTTGATATCATCGCCTGATCCTACGGTACTTTTCCAGCGAGCTTTTTGTGACGCAAGCGTCAAATTAAGTCCATCACTGTATGAAATTCACTTTGTTTCTCCTTTTATTATTTTTTTCACTATATTTTTTTTTAATTTTAGATTATTAGTTTTTTTTAAATTAATAAATTTTCTCTTTTTAGTTTTTTTCCCATAAACATAATATATTTTTTTGTTTTAAAATCACTTATCCTTTTTTAAATTTTATATTATATTTTTTCCCCAGTGTATTGAATTTACTTTTATTTTTCTTTTTATTATTATTTTTTTCCCAGCGTACTAAATTCACTTCTCTAAATTTCTATTTTAGTATTTTTTTCCAGTTTTTTTTAAAATTATAATTTTTTTTTACAATTTCTATTTTAGTATTTTTTCATTTTTTTTAATTTTTTAAATTTTAGATTATTAGGGTTTTTTATTAATAAATTTTTCTCTTAGTTTTCTTTAAACATATTATATATATATTTTTTAAGTTTTAAATTCACTCCTCTTTTATTTTAAATTATATTTGTTTTTTTGTAGCTAAAATTATTTAATGTTATTATTTTTTTCCGCACTGTGTTAATTTTTGTTCTTTTCATTTGTTATTCTTCATTTT
>CAWZZZ010000096.1:0-26183 GCA_963966595.1 Physocephala rufipes
ATATATATATATATATATATATATATATATATATATATATATATATATATATATATATATATATATATATATATATATATATATATATATATATATATATATATATATATATAATATAATATATATATATATATATATATATATATATATATATATATATATATATATATATATATATATATATATATATATATATATATATATATATATATATATATATATATATATATATATATATATATATATATATATATATATATATATATATATATATATATATATATATATATATATATATATATATATATATATATATATATATATATATATATATATATATATATATATATATATATATATATATATATATATATATATATATATATATATATATATATATATATATATATATATATATATATATATATATATATATATATATATATATATATATATATATATATATATATATATATATATATATATATATATATATATATATATATATATATATATATATATATATATATATATATATATATATATATATATATATATATATATATATATATATATATATATATATATATATATATATATATATATATATATATATATATATATATATATATATATATATATATATATATATATATATATATATATATATATATATATATATATATATATATATATATATATATATATATATATATATATATATATATATATATATATATATATATATATATATATATATATATATATATATATATATATATATATATATATATATATATATATATATATATATATATATATATATATATATATATATATATATATATATATATATATATATATATATATATATATATATATATATATATATATATATATATATATATATATATATATATATATATATATATATATATATATATATATATATATATATATATATATATATATATATATATATATATATATATATATATATATATATATATATATATATATATATATATATATATATATATATATATATATATATATATATATATATATATATATATATATATATATATATATATATATATATATATATATATATATATGCGTGTGTATGTGTGTCTATGTATTTTTTTGTCGGGTTGAAACCCCTCATAGGCACTGATGCTAGGTCCTCTGAGCATCAGTAGTGTCAGACTCTTACTGACCAAAACCACCTCGGCTTCTGATCTACTCTCTCGCGGAACTCCCGATAAGCATTACATTGTGAAGGGGATGGCCTTATGTGGCAACTACAGATGCAATCTTCTTCTCTGCTCTAGCGTTTTCTGCTCCTTCATGATTAACGCAGTAATCGCACTACGACTAATCGCACTACGACTAATCAGTTCTCGTGACTATTCAATATAGTCTTTACTACTGTGTTTGGCGTCATATTCTCCCTAATAGCAAATTGTAACGCCGCCCTTGCATTCGAGGATCGAAGACACTTGTTTCGTCATAACATCAATAAACATAATATCGCATTACATTTCCTCATTATTAAATGTTTTTAGCGAAATAGAATACGAACTTCCTTCTGCTTGTTTTTGTTGAAATTATACACGCTGACGGTCAGTGAACTGCATAGTTCGGATTTCAATAAAGCCAAGTTAACTACAATAAACAAATTGCAATCCAGCAATTTTGACAAGCATGCTTCACTGACCATCGCAGCGTTTAATTTGCTTGAAATTAAATTGCTTAAATTGTTTAAATTGCTTTCTTGCATATTTTTTGTAATTTCCATTTCTTTTTCTATAAATCAATAAATTTATTTGTTAAGTTAATTCTTAAGCAATCATGTATATATATAGCTGTAAAATTTATAAATAGGGGAGTCTGCCATCAAAAGCTCAATAATAAGCAATCGTTTTATTCATTAGCAGAATTGGTTCAAGTGCCAATTTTGTGAAAAACAGTAAATTGAGGATTTGGTTAAAGTACCAAATTTTCATTCACAATACCTTTCGCTATTCCACAGAATTGGTTTAAGTGCTAATTTTGTGACAAGGGACACAAAAGTAGATTTGGTTAAAGTACCGAATTTGCAACGACTTTGTGTCGACTCCAAAACAAACCAGTTCTTGGACATTTTTGGTGACCCCGACGTGATATTGATCACCACATAGGTTTCACGTCTATACATCGATTCAATCGCTTTCAATATCGATTATGGAAAATTTAGAAGAACTTTTCAAACAACAGGCAGAGCTCGGAGGAGAAATACAAAGGCTTATAAGTATTTATAAAAAGGAATCGTCAGTGCGCAAGAGGTCGCAAACGTACCATCAAGACAGGCTCGATAAACTAACCAGCTTATACGAAACTTTCGAGCAGTAGGATTCAAAAATCAGAACGCTCTCTGACAATCCCCTCGAATTTGTGTACTTTTCAAACGGCCTTTTTCATAAAATCGCCGATTTGTCGAGACACTATACGCAAGAGTTTGCTGAACACGCCAACTATTGGGCTGAGCATGAAATGTCAAAGGCATCGGAGCCTCCCAAGACAGCAACCGCGAACACACCTGTCCCACCAACACGTACTGCTACCGGTCAAACTAATTCCACCCACGTACAACCTTTAGCGGCAGACTGCAACACTTCACAAACTGTCAGAAATATTCGCCGTCAACAGGCGATTATATCATCATTAAGGCGTTTATTGCACGAAGAGGTCGACGACCAGCAAATATACGAATATTATGAAGTTAAATTGGACAATATACGACAGTTGTGGCGACAAATCGAGGAATTAAATTTCCTTATTTGGGGAGAAAGCACCGACCCATCTGCAGAAGGATATGACCATGATATATGGTTGGATTGATTCAAAGAATCAAGGCCTCAACGAACACAACCAATCAATCCAATTTGAATGCGGACATTCAGCTCCCAAGGATCTCACTGCAGCCCTTCGATGGAAATTATTTAAAATGGCGTCAATTCTTCGAAACGTTTAATGATTTGATCCACAAGAAACAGATATCCACTATTCAGAAAATGTGGTATCTAAAATCCAATCTGACCGGAGAAGCAGAAAGATTGATAAAACATTTGCCAATTACTAAAAGTAATTACAATACCGCTTGGCAAATGTTGAAAGATCGCTACAACAACAAGCGCATCCTAGCATCAGCGCTGTTACAGAAATTGTTGGAACAACCTTCCGAAAACAGTAACGAAACTTCCGCATCGTTTATAAAGAGTTTTCACGACACAACAATTGAATGTCTGAACGCATTGGATAATCTAGGTATTGAAACCATATCTTGGGGGCCAGTTCTTCTTTACACATTACAAAGGAACTTGGACAAACAAAGTAATCTCCTATATGAACAATCACTCCAGAATCCAAGAGAAATACCAGCATTCAAATCATTCCTCAGTTTCCTGGAAACACGATTTCAATACCTGGAATCTGCATTCCGCAAAGAAACCAAACATTTTAAGGCAACAACCAGTTTGCCCTTGCAGTTTGCAAGGAATCGGCAACCACAAGCTCAGCAAGTCCTTCAAGCAGTACCTCGGCTTCTCACCCGCCTGATAACTCGCGTAATCAATCCGTGAGCTTAACGGCGTCTCCATCCAATTATCAGAATTATGTTATGCTTGCTACAGCCAAAATCAAAGCAGCATCGCCAGAAGGACGAGTAGTCCTTTGCCGGGCTGTACTGGATTCTGGATCCCAAATTAACATATTATCTGAACGACTGGTGAACAAATTAAAAATGCCTACACGCTAATGCCTACTTCTTTGTGGATTAGAGGTGTCGGAGCTGGTAACCTGAGAGCAGACAAGCGAGTCATTGCTAAATTCTCAGTTACAGGCAACTACTCTTCTCAAATTGAAGCCTTCGTCCTGCCAACCATCATATCGAACCAACCAATGCAGACAATAAACACCTCAACATGGGAAATACCAAAAAATATAAAGTTAGCAGATCCTGATTTTGCACGCTCCGATAAGGTGGATGTTCTTTTAGGTACTGAATTCTATTTCCAATTGCCCTCCATTGGACAGATAAAACTTAAAGATGTTGGCCCAATCTTACAAAACACTCTGCTAGGTTGGGTAGTCGCGGGCAGCGTTAAGGCCAATGTCGATCCCTTCACTACATGCGAAATATGCAGTGAAAGTGAAGATCACCTTGGGGATCTCATTGAAAAATTTTGGAAACTAGAAGAAATCAATGAACCGGAAACGGTATGACGCAAGCTGAAGATCATTGCGAAGTACATTTCGCTCAAAATACCACTCGAAATTCTGAAGGACGATACTTAGTGCGGCTTCCATTTTGCGGAGACCCATCATCACTCGGTAACTCTCAAAATATAGCATTATCCAGGTTCTTGGCAGTAGAGCGACGCTTGACAAGGGATGACACACTACGAAGCCAGTATGTCAAATTTATGGAAGAATATGAGAGGCTTGGACATATGAGCAAAATAAACCATGAGAAAATATTGTCACCAAACTATGTGATTCCTCACCATTATATATTTAAGCCCCACAGCACTACAACAAAACTTCGGGTGGTCTTTGACGCCTCCGCCAAATCTTCATCTGGAATATCATTAAACGACATCTTACATAATGGACCTACAGTTCAACAGGACTTATTCGCTCTCTTATTAAAATTCAAATTACCTCGCTTCGTCTTTACCGCCGACGTTGAGAAAATGTTTCGGCAAACCTTACTGCACCCGGCAGATAGGCGTTATCAGATGATCATTTGAAGAAGTAATCCTCAAAAACCTTTAAATTACTACGCACTCATCACAGTGACTTATGGGACCCGATCTGCTACTTATCTATCCACAAAATGTTTACAAAAATTATCGAGAAAAGGGGCGGCAAATTACCCTTTGGGTAGCAACTTATTAGCAGAAAATTTCTATGTAGATGACGGTTTGGCTGGATCTGACAGCATAAGTGAAGCAATGGAGATGCTGCAGCAACTCAACAAGTTACTAGCATCAGGAGGTTTCAAGCTTCGAAAGTGGTCCGCCAACCATACGAAACTTCTACAAGGCATTGCATTAGAGGATCAAGAGGTCAATATGAACTTAGACGATGGCATATCTGCTGCAATAAAAACATTGGGTCTAACATGGATCCCAAAACTAGATGTCTTTTGCATCAAGACCACAATGAACAAGGAAACTAGGGTCACGAAAAGAATAGTCTGCTCTGAGTTGGCAAAAATATTTGACACTCTTGGAATCCTGGCACCCGTCATAATAACCGCAAAAATATTTATTCAAGAATTATGGAATTTGAAGGTTCATTGGGATGAAGCTCTTCCAGCGGAAATGCACACGAGGTGGACAAATTTTCGCAGTTCACTTGACAGCATCAATGGATTGCAAATAGCCAGACACATGTTAAGAGGTTCTTATGCGACATCAGTACAATTACATGAATTTGCAGACGCATCCGAAAAATCATATGGAGCAGCTATATACGTAAGATCAATTCTTCCAGACAAAACGGTACACGTACGGTTACTGAGTGCTAAATCACGGGTGGCTCCATTAAAAAGGCAAACCATTCCTCGACGAGAGCTACGCGCAGCGCTGTTATGTGCTCAGTTCATGAACAAGGTCAAGACCATACTGGGATATAAAGACAAGCCAACGTATCTATGGACGGATTCACAGATAGTTTTAGCATGGATTTTCTCTGGGCCGGCTATATACAAAATATTCGTTGCAAACAGAGTGGTCAGAATTCTAGAGTTATCAATACCAGATCAATGGCGTCATGTTGAAACTAAAGAAAACCCAGCGGACCTGGTTTCAAGAGGAATATCTACAAAACAACTAGTAGCTAGCAACATATGGTTTTATGGACCACGTTTTCTACATGGAAGCGAATCAACGTGGCTATCACCCCTACAAAAGGAACATGTCATACCTACCGATAAGGAGCGCAAACAATCTGTCAACGTATTGGCAACAACAAACTCTGACCTCGAAGAGCTCATCTATAAAATTGACCATCGAAACTCGTTTCTTACTCTTCAGCGTGTTGTTGCATACGTCCTTCGATTTATACGAAATGCAAAAAAGACCACTACACGGACAGAAGGAAGAATACACCTTACATTACGAGAGCTACATGAGGCCATGACGGTGATCATCAAGGTCGTGCCGTATGCTGACTTTAAAACAGACATCGATGGACTTAACAAGAATGGAAATGTTGAGAAAACAAGCCCGCTGCTAGGACTATCCTCTTTTATAGATGAAGAAGGAGTTCTAAGAGTTGGCGGCCGACTCAGTTCTTCTTCACTTCAATATAATGCTAAGTTTACAATTTTGCTACCATACAATGACAAGGTCACAAGGCTGTTCATGGAAATGTATCATAAGAATAACCTCCACTGCGGTCCACAGGCTCTACTTGAATACACTAGGCTGAAATTCTGGCCACTGAAGGCCAAGACTATGGCACGATCCATTGTCCAGAAGTGCATCAAATGTAGTCGAGCCAAGCCCAAACTCCTAACGCCAATAATGGGTAATTTACCTGAACATCGTCACCTCGGCCATTTATAAACAGCGGTGTGGATTTCTGTGGTCCTTGCCATATTCACTATAACATACGTGGAAAAAGGCCAACCAAGGCTTACATCGCCATCTTCTGCTGCTTTGCGACTAAGGCAGTACACCTAGAGCTTGTTACTGACCTATCAACGGATGCCTTTCTTGGTGCGCTGAAAAGATTTATAGCAAGAAGAGGACACTGCCTAAACATATACTACGACAGTGCTACCAATTTCGTCGACGCCAATAACCAGCTGAAAGAGCTACAGCACAATATGCATTCTGCCGAAGCACAAGATAAAATCATCCGCACTTGCACTAAAAGAGGGATTAACTTCAAGTTCATACACCCCTAGGGCTCCACATTTCGGTGGCCTATGGGAGGCTGCGGTGAAATCTGCGAAGGGATTACTCGTAAAAACCGCGGCAAGTTTCTCACTGACATACGAAGAACTAGAGACAACAATTATCGAAATAGAAACTGTACTCAACTCCAGACCATTGACTGAGATGTCATCAAATCCAAATGATCTAGCAGCATTAACACCTGGATATTTTCTCATAGGAGAACCACTAGCTGCACAGGTTGATGCACTTGCAGGTTCTAACAAGACCAGTTTAGGAAAGCGTTGGAAGCTGATTTCTCAAATCAAAAAAGATTTGTGGAGACATTGGTCACGAGAGTATTTATCTGAACTTCAACAGAAATCACGATGGAAAAGTCCATGCCAGAACATTGAGGTTAACGGGCTAGTTGCAATTAAGGAAGACAACATTCCACCACTAGAATGGTCTTTAGGAAGAATCATTGAAATTTACAAAGGTGATGACATGTCCCGGGTTGCAAAAATAAAAACTGCAAAGGAAATATGGAAGCGTCCCATACATAAATTAGCAATCCTGCCCACAGACGTTCAACCTGACGACCATCTAGAGCAAGCACCAGACAAAACAGATGACATACCAGCTAAGAGATCAAAAGTAACATCACCTATTAGCCTTGTAATGCTGGCATCACTTCTGATATTACCCATTGTAGTCACGTCCCCAGTCACCCTTTCAACCTTTCCCGACAAACCCGGTTTACACTTCGAGAATATCGGCGAAATCCACATAGTTATGGCCGAATGGAAGCTGATAATTTATTACGACTTAGCGCCCGTAAGAGCCAACCTTCAAAAATATAGGGACGGAATATTCACACTTGATAATTTGTGCATAAAGATGCACACCCAACTTGGTTGTAATATGTTGGTGACTCAATTCAGGGAAAGTCAAAACCAAATTCAATTAGACTATAGCTTGTTCGTTCCACAGCGACAAAGAAGAGCTGCTTTGGACATTGTCGGCAATGTCGCGCGCTCCTTATTTGGAGTACTAGATTCAGAGTATGCTGAAGAAATGTCAACAACAATTCAGCATATCAGTCAAAACGAGGACCATATCATCACGTTGCTGAGGAATCAAACATCAATAATAAACTCCACCCTGAACATTATTAAAGCAGATCAGATCAATATTGATAAAAAATTTATCGAAATCGACAAGGAATTAGACAGTTTAAAAAATATAATCGGGGAAAATCGTAACGATTTGTTGCGAATCAAGGTCTTCGAAATATTTACATTCCTTGCGGTACAGTTATCGATGGTAAGAGTAGATATGCAACGAGTTCAAGACCTACTTCTGGATGTTCTTACGGACGTCCATCACGGAAAAATCAACCCGTTAATTATGACACCTGACCAATTAGCAAGGGAGATTGTAACTATTAGAACACATCTCGATTCATCTTTACAAGTCCCAGTTCAAACAAAGGACTTCATGAAACTGTACCAGCTAATGAAAGTAAAAGCAGGAATATCAAAGGATCACATAATTTTCCAGGTGCATCTACCATTAACCGGCCATAATCCCTTTACACTCTTCAAGATATTACCAGTTCCAGTCTTCAAAAACAACATTATGGTTAGCATCGCGAAATCAACAAATATGTTAGCCGTAACTCCACACAGAGACCAATACTTTCCAATGGAAGATTCGCTAAGCGAAAGTTGTACAAACATCGACGACAGTGAATATCTGTGCTCAAACATAAACACAATATTCACCAGGGAATCAGAAGTATGTGCATGTGAAATCAATCTGCTCAACAACCAAAGTACCACACACTGCTCCCTCCAAGTCTCTAATCTCAACGTCTCATTTAGGAAGATGGCCACTGCAAATCAATGGATCTGTGCCGCTAGGAATCCGTTGAATCTAATGGCTCTGTGTGGCTCCCGAACGCAGCAAGTAACATTACAAAACTCAGGTATAATGCACATACCTCCAGGACGTACGCTTAAGGGTGATGCAGTAACAATTCATACCAGCCATATCACCAATACATCCTCAATTACATCATACACATCATTCGCTGACATACCACAAGCTCTCTTTATGAACAAAACTGTCAACCGAGACGTGACCAGCAAAACAATACACTACGAGAATCAATTGCAAAAATTAACAGCGCTCCAAGAGGAACTAAACAACAACAATATTCTCGAGCTACCACATCAAATAACATCAGATCGTCTGCATCATATGACCATTGGTTATTCAGCCCATTACAACATTAGCAGTCATATTGCTTGCAATCATGGTTATCAAATGTACAAGGCGATCGAGAAAATCTCGTGATGTGAAACCACCACAACCCCTTCCCAGAATGTAGCAGGTTATCAACAGTATTGAGCTTCCGGAGACGAAGCCCAACGCGGCGGAGGATGTTTCGTCATAACGTCAATAAACATAATATCGCATTACATTTCCTCATTATTAAATGTTTTTAGCGAAATAGAATACGAAGTTCCTTCTGCTTGTTTTTGTTAAAATTATACACGCTGACGGTCAGTGAACTGCATAGTTCGGATTTCAATAAAGCTAAGTTAACTACAATAAACAAATTGCAATCCAGCAATTTTGAAAAGCACGCTTCACTGACCGTCGCAGCGTTTAATTTGCTTGAAATTAAATTGCTTAAATTGTTTAAATTGCTTTCTTGCATATTTTTTGTAATTTCCATTTCTTTTTCTATAAATCAATAAATTTATTTGTTAAGTTAATTCTTAAGCAATCATATATATATATAGCTGTAAAATTTATAAATAGAGGAGTCTGCCATCAAAAGCTCAATAATAAGCAATCGTTTTATTCATTAGCAGAATTGGTTCAAGTGCCAATTTTGTGAAAAACGATAAATTGAGGATTTGGTTAAAGTGCCAAATTTTCATTCAAAATACCTTTCACTATTCCACAGAATTGGTTTAAGTGCCAATTTTGTGACAAGGGACGCAAAAGTAGATTTGGTTAAAGTACCGAATTTTCAACGACTTTGTGTCGACTCCAAAACAAACCAATTCTTGGACAACACTGGAAGAAGATATGCTCCACATTGTCCATAATCTCCATCCCACAGTGCTCACAACATGGACTGTTTTCATGGCCGTACTTATGAAGATAGGCTTTGAAGGAACAGTGGCCGGTAAATAACTGCGTGAGGTAAAAGTCGACCTCCCCATGATTCCTGCTTAACCACGGCCCTAAGACAGGAATAAGCTTGTGGTCCAACTGCCCTTCTTGCACAGTCTTATCTCGACTGCCAGTCCCGCATAATCACTGAACGCGATGTATCGCGCGCTCCAATTGCCCGAGTATTAGACGAAAAGTCGTCGCTCAAAGCGCAACGTTTGGCCAGCAAATCTATAGGGTTAATACCGCTTACTACAAGTGCAGCCTCTTCCGACACTGTTCGAAAAGCACTGCAGACCCGAAGTGCGGAAAGCCTATAAGTAGCTTTTACGTTGCTCGCATACGAACTTATCTGTAGAGCTTCTGACTACACCGTTGCCCCATACAGAATTATAGACTTAACAACGCCCGCCAGCAGTTGCCTTCGCCGTTGGTTGGGTCCTCTAGCATTTATCATCATTCTTGATAGCGCGATTGTCGCTTCTGCTGCTTTCCGCTGAACATAATCCAGGTGCGCTTTGAATGACAAACGATGGTCGAACATGATGCCCAGATACTTAATATACGGTCTTGTAGTTATAATAGTTTCTCCCACCGTAAGCCTGACTGTCTCAACTTTCTTTCGGCTGCTTATTGGAACTGCTTCAGTTTTTTCCACAGCTAAACTCAGGCCTTTTGAAGTCATCCAGCTCTGAATTATCCTCACTGAACAGTTTGCAATATCTACGAGGTCTGCTAATTCCTTTGCTACCACTACGATAAAGACGTCGTCTGCGAAACCAACTACCTGAACCCCGTTTTGGACTTTTAGTTCAAATACTCCATTATACATAATGTTCCATAAAGGAGGGGCTAACACAGAACCCTGGGGAACACCCCCGCTCAGGGTATATATTTTCGAACCATCAGTGGTGTAGTAAAAAGTATTCGCTCATCGAGATAGCTAGATACCATGTTGCACAGATAGCTGGGAACGTGGTAGCACTTAAGCGCTTTCAAGATTTCCCTCCAGTTTGCCACATTGAAGACATTTTTAACGTCTAGCGTGATGACCAAGTAGTACTTCTTGCTCCCCCCTCTCCATCGTGTGCCTTCCAACGCTTTAGAAGCAATATGCTTAACTAATTTTGCCGCGCGAATTGCTGAATGACCTTTCCTAAAACCAAATTGCATTGTAGAAAGTCTGCCTAACATTGCCATCACCAATCTATCTTTGAGGATGTGCTCGAAAATTTTCCCAGCCGAATCTAATATACAAAGCGGGAGGTAATCAGCTGGCCGCAGTGGTACCGATTTCTTTGGTATCTGGACTAACCGCTGAACCTTCCATTGTCCCGGAAAGGATCCCTCTCTGAGGCAGATATAAAACACATCTTGGAACAGCTCTGTACGTCTCGCCGCAGCTGTCTTAATTGCTATGCAGGGTATCCCGTCCGGCCCAGGCGCTTTATTGCGTTTTAGCATATTCGCTGCTCTTAACACTTCGATCCCAGTTATTGGTGGAATACCGGATGGATCGTAGTCGGCCCACAAAATTCTTTGAAAAGGCTGCTTATGTGGAAAAGGTGTTTAACAATTTCATCTAGCTCCTGGGGCGAATACGGTTGCTCAGTACGCTTCAGTTTCTTGAAAACTAATTTATACGCCGTGCCGTAAGGGTTTACCTCAGCCTCATCGCACAATTCTAAAAAAAATCAATTCTTGCTCTCACGGATAGCATTCTTAAGCAGCCTTCGATTATTTTTATATGTCTGCTTATCTCGATCATAGTTTTCCGTGCTACTCGACCGCAGATAAATTCGTCTAGATCTTATGCAAATCGCGCGCAGCCTTACAATTTCCGGGTTCCACCAATACACAGATCTCCGAGAATCGCGGATTGTATTTCTTATAAGCGACATGGAGGCTGAACACGCTGTCTTAATTTTGCACATTAGCCGCGCTACGGCCTCTTCCGCTGGTCCGTTTATAATTTCGGCCCTGAGTTCTTCGCCAAAAAGCTCTTCAAAAGTTTCTGTTCTCCATTTCAGAGCATTTTTGGTTTTGGGCTGCCTTTGTAGTTTCGTCACTTCAATCAAAATTGCTCGATGATCACTGTACGTGTAGACGGTGCTTAGGATCCAATTCGTCGACGAACATAATCCGCAACTAATAAAGGATAGGACAATTATCGACCCTACTCCGTTTCTACTGAAAGTATGCTCAGATCCTTCATTCAGCATCAATACGTCCATGCATGCCATAGCGTCTAGTAGAGATCTCTCCCTCGGGTTTGCCCTAGTGCATCCCCATTCAGTTGCCCAGGCATTGAAATCACCGGCTGTGAGAACTGGGTTTCTCTGGCGTTCATCACTTATTAAAGCATCCAACACATAATTAAAACCGTCTAAGTCCATACTGGGTGGAGTATAGCAGCTGTATATATACAGGCCATTTACCTTTCCACACACAAATCCGGTTTCAGCCCTGATAAATGACATCCGATAGCCTGAGCTGAAATTACAGATTGCTACCTTTCTTGAAATATCAACCGCCCACTTAACATCAGATACACAGATATACGGCTCACAAAGTATCGCGAGATCTACGCCAAGTTCCAGCACCGTTTGGTTTAGCAAATCCTGAGCAGCTTAGCAGTGATTGAGATTAAGTTGCAAGCATTTCATGGCGTGACAATTCCTACTTCCTTCGTCGCTTTCACAGCGTTTTGATAGAATGGACATTTGAAACTTCCTGTACTATGTCTTGGATCCTTGGCCCCATTTCTCTGGCACAGGATGCACATCGGATCACTATTGCATTGATTTGCTATATTTGCTATATTTGACCTTGACCACCACAGCGATAGCAGAGCCTTGAGCAGTCGTCAGCACAAGTGCATTTGCTGGCTACGTGCCCAAAATCTAAGCATTTTAAGCATCGTCGAATGCCGTCTTTCAATCGAATGCGACAAACCATCCAACCAATTCGAACTTTACCCAATTTAAGTACACTGTTAGCTAGTGAAGATGGGAGACTTAAAGTTGCCGTCTGATACCACCATAAGCTTTTCTCATTGATCGGATTGCTGTTTTATTTATGGTCTCCTGCTGTAAACATTTATTTACGGACTCTACCACATCCTCTTCCGTAGTGACCTCATCTATATCCTTTATTTCCAGCAGAATTGTCTGCGTCAAAGCACGCACATCCGCCGCATCACCTAGGGAGTTTTTAACTGCGTTTTTAATTTCTTCAGCCTGACTCTCCCTATTCCTGCTGAGTTCTAACAGAAGTTCGCCTTTTTTTGTTTTCCTGATAGCTTTGACCATGTGCCGGATGTTTTCTAGCTTGGGATCCGCTTTTACTGTACGTAGAACTTCCACGTTTGTTTTACCCTCAGCTGCTTGAATTATTATAGCATCAGCTCTTGTTCTGTTTATTTGGGTGCTTTTAGACCGCACCCGTATCCACTCTTCATTCGCTTTTGAAGATGCTCCCTTTGCTTTAGCAGCTACTTGGGCGTATTAAAAATAAGTGTCTACTTTGATAGAAGATACATCTCGCACCATTGTATCAGTGGCCCTACTCATTTTTGGAAGAGGAAATTCTCCTACGACTCCATCTCTACACCTTTTGTTCGGACCATCACCACTCTCAGGTTTTATTAAGGGTGATGTTTGCGTAGACGAAAAAACTTGTATTTTTGTCGTATCATTAGAACGCAATCGAGATACGGTCTTTCTCTGCAAAACACAAATTTCTGCCATAAGATCTCTCATGAGCTGGTTAATATTTCGTTTTCCGCCTCCCATAATGAGTACAAGCTCATCTATTTTCCGGCAAATTTCGACCAGCTCGCCCTTATCTCCTAATGGAGCAATTGGAATGTTCGCTGAACCTGCACCAGCGATAACTCGAACTTCATTTCCATCGGATACCGATGGACCTCGTTGATATATATGTTGATTTGAGCCTGGTAAAGCTGGAGGACCTAGACCTTGCCTCCCTTTCCGCATGCTCTGATGTACCGAGCTGGCGACCGGTGGCGACCGCTGCACCAATCTGCTTTTTTGAAACGGATTTTCCGCGTTCTGAGCCACCCTGTGATCCAGTTCTCTAGACTTCGCCTACAAATATAATACAAATTTTAGATTGTTAGCACTAACCTCCCCGACTAATCCTCAGTCAGTTGGTCAGCTGATTTGCGTCTATTTAAAATTGCAGAGATTTTGTTCCACAGATCTACATTTTGCGCGGGAAACCGCTTCTTTAAGAATCAAAAGCACAACGGAATAAGGTTTCGCAGAAATTATAATTTTTTAAAACACCGACAGTGACTAAGCTAGTTGTGTGTATTTTTATGTGTGTTTATTTGTGTGTACGTGTGTGCCTGCGTGTGTATGCTCGTGTGTGCGTTTGTGTGTGTATGTATGATTGTGCATCCGCCTGTGTGTCTTTATATGTGTGTTTGTGTATGTATGTGTTATTCTGTGCTTGAAAGTCCGTGTGCATGGATGTGTGGGTATATATGAAAGTGTGGGAGTCGCTCTGCCTGTATGTGTAGTGATGGGTTTCATTAATTAAATGTGTGCGTAGAAGAGCGTAAACTTGTGCCGTGGGATCATTGTGTGTGCATATGTGTATGTGTGTGTATCACTGCGTGGTTGTAAGCCTGTTGGGAGTCGCTCTGCTTAGGGGCGTATATGCCCTTATATGTGTTTGTGGGTGTGTGTGTGCGTTTGTAAGTGTGTGTGTGTTTGGGCGTGTGTGTGTGCTTGTGAGTGTATGCCTGTGGGGATATATGTGTGCACATATGTGTGTATGTGTGTGTGTGGGTGTGTGTGCACCAGAATCAGAAATTTATTATCAGAGAACCCCATATTTTCGACATCAAAGCGCAGACTAACGGACCTGAACTCGACTAAATGCCAAGGGCCACATCAATTGAGCTGAAAACGTTTTCTAGAAATGAGTATATTTTCGATACACATTGACGCAAAAAAATTCCCCTTAACACCACACTTGTAGTCCGGATTTCACCTTTCATTCTGGGATCCGATGCTAGTAAAATAGACCAAAAGTATTATTAGCACAAAAACTGAACGAAAGTGACACGATAAAACAATAAGCGGGTGGCACTAAATTATCTTCAAGTGCCTTTGTATTCTCCTTGGAGTTAAAAGTCCCAATCGTGACTTGAGTTGTACCGATTCACCGTCGCTACCATCCAATATTATCTACGAATATAATATAATTAAATAATCGAATCGATTTCTGGTCTGTTAGTCTGCGCTTTTGTATTAATATTATGCGATTCTCTTGCATTGATTTCTGATTTTGATTCTGTTTCTGGTTTCTGCCTTAGTTTTCTGTTTCCTTTAATTCTTTGTTCTTTACGATTTTAGCTCCATATTTTCATACATTATTGTTTATTATTATCAGTAAGGAGATGGAAACTAAGCAATATGATTTATAGTTGTGTGCATTTAAAAAATAAGTAAGAAAAATAAATTAGAAAATTGTAATTATAGTGCTTAGTTAACGCAATGGATTCAAAAAAAAATTGCAGGATATACGGTATTAAAATTCGGAGATCCACAAGTGACGGTAAATTAACCAGCTTTAGGCGTGCCCAAAAAACGGTGAGTTTATGGATTTGCCTTGGTTGAGCCCAAAACAAAAAAGCATGAAAACAAAACAAAAGAAAGGAGCATGGGTAGCTTTAGGACTGATTTAATCTCAGCAATTTACCGGCTATCGTCGGGTATCCAGAGAGGAGATTCATATTCCAACATTGGCCTGACAAATGAATGTAATAACTTTGTAATCTATTCGTCAGTGTACACCTTACTACATCGCTCTATAAATCCCAAAGTATTGTGTGCTCTATTCGATATTCAGTTAATATAACTATGAAATCTGAACTTTCAATCAAGAACTGCACCCAGATCGTCAATAGATTCAATCTGTTCACTTTTAGAGCCACCAATTTTATAGTTCGAGATAAATGGCTTCCAGCAACTCAGATCTATAAACAGCCTTTGGCCTTGACTTAATTTCAACATCTTAATTTTATTTGATTTGAGCCGACTTAAACAGCGAACTTTGATTTATATCGTATATAGAACAGTAGAGCCAATATTGATTAGTAGGGGCCCAAAGCCATCGACTTATTGGAAGCAACTTATCAACTTAATGCTGTTAACGGTTTTGTCTCTAAGCTGTGTCAGCTATTAAGCTGACACTTAATGATTTATAGCAAACTTATATTTACCTATTAGCATACGAAAAAAACAGATTATGGCTTTTGCAACGCCGAATTTTTTTGGTCGGCGGGACCAAGCTCCTAGGAAAACAGGACTACAAATGTGTGAGAGGGTGACTTCGTTAATGTCGAGAATAGATGGGATTCAGGTAGTGCCTTGAATCCTGATTGGGATTTGTCGACATGTGGGTTTAGATTAATCATTTTTGGAATTTGTCAACATATATTGCTAAATTCACACAACAATACTCGGGTATAAATATTCACACCGCTACCAATTCTGGGCCAGACACTTTCTCCGTCAACGACAAACACTATTCCATCTTTACGTAGACGTAGATGTTTTACACTCAGGCATCGAAATAGAGCATCATTTTCCCCTGAGTTACGCCTATAAATGTTTCTATTTGTAAATTTGTCAACCAACAAAACAGCTTTAAAAAATGTTACACATGATGAATGCAATCAGAATGCACTAAGAAGAAAAAAGGGGGAAATATTTCATATATTTTTTAAATTGCTTTGAAATGTTGGTCCCAAATATGACCATATCGGTTTTTCTTTTTGCATGTTACTTCTAGTCGTCCCCGCCAAAATTAAAACCGATAGTGATGGTTTTGATTACTCATCCGCTATAAGTGACGACTGTAATATCGTTAATATTACACGCAACACGAAGATTGTCAGCACTAGTGGCGGCAATTTAAGCAGCTCCGTGGGAAAAGATTATTATTTCTCAATAGCCTCTAAAAGCAGTAAACATACTTTCAAAGGCCTTAATGTTTCCGGGACAAAAGATCAGACAGGGAGTTTTTTGCCTGCTGTCATTATTAAATGCAGTCATTGTGATTACTACTCGCAATCAAAGTCCGAAATAGAGCATCACATTGAATTAGCCCATCCCAGTGCCGAATTAGATTATATTAGCCTACCAACAAATGCCGCTACAATTCAGGCTTTTCAAGCAGCAGTAACTGCTGCTATCGCAGCCGCGGCCGCTTGCAACACTCGTATCAAAAACCCCATGGCGGCACATAGAAGATCCACCGATGTCACTATTAAAGAGAGATGCTCGACTACCCAGATCAATGAAAAACGGCTCTGCGGCAATAATGACGTCAATGAAAATAAGATGAGTCGAGATACCGGTCATGATAAGGTCTCGATCATAACCTCCTCGGAATATTCCGAGCCTTCCTCCTCATCTGTTTCTTGCCCAGAAACAAGAACAATTAATGACAATGCACAGTGTCCTCTTTGCCAGAACGTGTTCAAAGAGAAATATGGTTTAGAATTGCATTTGATGGAAATCCATTCAGTTAGCTCTGAGGGCTTGGCACGACTTTTGCGCTTGGTTGACACTAGAAACTGGCATAATAAACCAGTAACAACCACTGGAATGGTTGAAGTATCGTCAATCGGAAATAACCGCATGCAGAAATTTAGCCTTCAAGCCAACCAAGCCACTGAGTTATGCGCAAAAGGAAAAGACCTTGCCTTGACAGTACCAGTAGCAGTACCAGCTACTGATACTTCCGAGCTGCAATGCCCGAACCCACAATGTACCATTCGATTCAAATTTCAGCTACATTTACTGAGACATGTGCAAGTGGCTCAGCATTATGCGTTACAAAACGACAAATATCAATGCCTAGCACGTAAAGAGTGTGCGTTGTTGTTTGACACTGCAGCTGCCATGGTCGTGCATTTCGAAGATATACATATGAATTTGACAATTTCCAAACGTCATGTTTATAAATATCGCTGCAAACAATGTTCACTGGCCTTTAAAACGCACGAGAAGCTAGCTACCCACACTGTGTATCATAACATGCGTGATGCCACTAAATGCAGCTTGTGCCGACGAAATTTCCGTAGTATTCAATCTCTGCTAAAGCATAGGGATCTAGTTCATGGTGCCCTTCAAATACGAAAACAGAAGTGTAAACGTGCTTTAAAAACTACATCGTGTAGCTGTACCGTCAGTCCCCCGAGTAGTACCTGCGGTACATTACAGCCTCCGTCTCAGTTCAACGATCATAGCGAATGGATTGAAGGCAGTGACATCAAAGAGTCCTTTCAAAACCGAACAGGTATACAGACCTACTTAAACGATATGTTGAAATGAGATATTTGGAGCAAATTTCCGTTATTCTTTGTCATGTTTCGGTTATTACCAAACCGGTTTCGGCGATGTGTCTGTCATTTCCAGTGCATTATTTCGTTTGGAGGGAAAAACAATATCTCATTCGTTCCAAATATCCCATTTAATTTACCCTAACCAGCAGAAGAAATATAATAAAATGCTGTATATTACATGTTAGGTGGCATGTAATTATTCATAAAATTAATATTAATTCTTTCACAACAGCCCGCAAACAAATCGAAGCAAATTCGCCCATTCAATCGTCGTTTCCTAACAAGAGATGCCTACTTGATTTGAACAAGTCCTTACATTTGAAGACGTCGGTCCATATCTCAACCACTTCAGACTCTAGATATCACCAACCTCATTTTTCTGCCATTGCCACTCTGCTGAAACATAAACAACCAGAGAGTGAGCAAAACCAGCGTGCTTGCGCTGATGACAACCGCATATCGTCGGATGTCTTACTACAGGCAGTAACACATTTCTCCGGTGATGTATCGCCTCAAAATGTTCAAATGCAAGAGAAACAGGATCTGCTAAAAATTCCAGGTGCTGCTGCATCGATTCCTCACATTTTAATGGATGCTGTAGATATGATGAATCTCGTGCAGTTCCATAATTTGATGTCAATTAATTTAATGAATCTAGAGCCACCGGTTATTTTTGACGCAACGAGTGGGAATAATATTGGTGCTGGAACAAACAGAGAGATGGAGTCCATCAGCAGCAATATCCTTGCCTCAAACAACAACAACGCCAACGTTCCATGTTTATTTACGGCCGTCATAAAAAGTACTACGATCTCTACTACAAATGATCTCGGATTACGACCCTTTACTCAACAGAGCTCCGCAGAAATAGCAGAAAAATCAGCGCTAGAAACAGTATCTCAAGTATTTACGATTTTAATTCTCGTTGAATAGTTTCTTTTTTATTTTACGACGATATTTGATCTCTTTAAGGCCTCCTCCAACAATCAAAAGCGGGCACGTACACGCATCACCGATGACCAGCTAAGGATCCTTAGAGGCCATTTTGATATCAATAATTCGCCGAGTGAAGACAGCATGATGGAAGTATCAAAAAAAGCTAATTTACCGATGAAGGTATTACTTCAGTACTTCTGTTTACCCATAACTTTTATCTCTGTTTCATTCATTCGTTCGTTCAGGTTGTAAAACACTGGTTTCGGAACACTTTGTTCAAGGAACGTCAGCGCAATAAGGATTCGCCCTACAATTTCAACAATCCGCCGTCGACGATATTGAATCTTGAGGAATACGAACGTACAGGGCAGGCAAAAGTCACATCTCTTTTGGAAAGAGCTTGTAGTGATAGCTTCCACGCCGTAACACACCAGCATGATCTGCCCGATTCTTCCAAGTCCATCCATCTGAATGTTAGTGTTGGCACTTTAGTCTCCAACCAGACGAATTTCAATGCACCCCTTTTATTCCATCCCCTTCATTCTCAGATGAGACAACGCCAAAGCAGTATCGATCATACCTGTTCACCAGTAAGTTTTTCAAGTCCGTTGAATATTGGCCAAATCAAGGCAGAACTTAATGAGGATCATCCTCCCTCGTCTTGTGACGGTTGCTTTCAATACCAGCAAGACCGCCAAAAGGTAGCGCCTACACCTTCAGAAATGCTATTAAAAAAACACCAACAACGTTTAGAGGCTTTATGCATAACAGTCACTTCGGATGAACATCAAAAGAACGGCTTAAGCGAATACAGTATTATGGAAATTTCATCATGCACCACAAATGCAGCAAACGTTACACCGGTTCATCATCAACATATTCAGCAACATCAGACCTACTTCAGTATCTACGAAACTAAAACGGAAAGTGGCTGTTCCGATATTAAATCGCGCCCGCACACACCAAAGAGTTCTTCAGCGACAAATCATTATTCTAATACAAGTGACTTAGTTGGGAAGCAACTGGACCAACTGCCACTTAATAATATATCAAATATGAACAATATGGGACCCCCAAAAAATTTACAGCTCAGTAAGGTATACGAAAAAAGCTCTCCCTCCACGCAATTCGAAACAAATTCCAATTCATCGAATGCATCGTCAACGTCCAGTGGAAAGCGCGCTAACCGTACACGTTTCACTGAATACCAAATAAAAGTGCTGCAAGAGTTCTTTGAGAATAACAGCTATCCTAAAGACAGTGATTTGGAATATTTAAGTAAAATACTGCTGTTATCTCCGAGAGTGATTGTAGTATGGTTTCAGGTTGGTAACTCATCAAAAAAATATTAACTTCGTATTAATTCAATATTTCATATCTCTCCCTCCAAAGAATGCCAGGCAGAAACAGCGTAAAACCTATGAAAATCAACCAAACAATTATTTCTATGAAACCGAAGAGAAGAAACAGAATATAAATTATGCTTGCAAAAAATGCAGTCTGGCTTTTCAACGTTACTACGAGCTTATACGCCATCAGAAAAATTATTGCTTCAAGGAAGAGAACAATAAGAAGTCTGTCAAGGCTCAAAAAGCGGTCGCACAAATTGCTCAAAGTCTCAGCTCAGAAGAGTCAAATTCATCGATGGACGCAACTACTGCAAGGCTTCTAAGAAGTCATTATCGTCAGCAACGTATTGTTTCAATAGTAACTTTACCTGCATTGGTAACGAATAGTGCCGCTCCCGATTTGTCATCGAGTCCCAATTTAAATTCATTCGCTTTTACTCCGCCACCACCTTTGATCTGTTGTAACGCACCCACCAACACGATCACCGATTCTAGTTTATCGACTACACCAACGCCACTGCAACGTGAGGAACGCAGCACGATGACCACAGGCCTGCCACAACAACTGAAATACGAATGTGGGAAATGCTCATTAATATTCCACCGTTATGAGCTCTTCCGCGAGCATCAGTTGATGCACATAATGAATTGGACTCTATTCAATGCCGATCCACAGCAACCGCCGACACGGCAAAATCTTACCGACATATACACGGGGACGGTGTGTACCCCATTCGAAGTTATACTTAGAGGCTTGAATCAGATGTCAAACTTGAACCAGCAGCAGCATGAACATTTTTTAGACTTAAATATTCCTCCGCAATTGCTTTTCCAGAAGCGTAAATTATCAGATGCTACTTCTAATGCTGATGAAATTACCAGCGAAAATGAGTTGTTGCAGGTGAACAAAAAACTAAAAAATGACAACTACGGATTTTTACACCAGTACTTCTTCCAAAATAAAAACGATATTGATTTAAAGCATAAATTTCAAATGCAGCAGGATCAGAAGTTGCCAAAAAAATTCAATCTTGATTTGGAATTTTTCACGAACTCTAATCAACAAACTGAAACCGAAAAGTGCAGTTATGATTTCTTACTTCAATATTATTTGAAAAATGAGCTGCAAGTGACATTTAACAAAAATTTCTGCGGTGATGAATACTTTAGAAAACTGAGCATGGATTTTTTGTTACAATATTATCAACTCAGCGAATCGAAGAAGTTTCTTCGCTTAGAAACCCCACCACAAGGAACACATAACTGTGGTGTAGTATCCATCATGCCGGAAGGGTCCAACGAATGTAATATTGCAGCAGAAAGCAACTACCAATACCAGGCTGATAATAATACCATTATAAGCAATGACAACAGTAACGACGCCCGATATATCGACAATTGTTGTACTCCATACAAAAAAAGTGAAAGCAGCCCTGAAGGTCGCAATGGTATTTGCGACGATAACACTAATGATCTAGAGGAAGAAATTTCAGATGACAACGGGATTTGTCATCAATTCCTAACAGCAAACTTGCCAAGAGCAAACGGCATAATTCTCGATTCATTTCATCGCAGCAGCAATAACACCAATTCTCACGAGGCTGATAACATAAATACCGACAGTAACACACACGTTGACACTTTCGGTGAAACAGAGAACGGTAAGGGTGAAGCAGCATTCCGGGAGTATAAACACTCCGGGCGAAAGGTAAAACGTGATTTACCGAATGAAGATAACAATCTCAATGCAGATGCAGCAGCATCAAAATCAGAAATTGCTAACATAACAATAATATCTAACTCGCAAACAAGCACTGATATTTTAACCCCAAAACTTACATCTTCACAGGACCCCTCGGGGAGTCGAATTTGTGAATACGCAATGACACAATTGAAGGATTGTAACAATTTGGAAAATTTTCTTGATGCGAGCATGGTAGAAAACAATGCACAAACCTTTCCATTTATTAAAATTCGAGATACGGTTTTTTCGCCAACAGACACTTTATTTTCTCCGGCCATTTCTGCGTCTCTAACAGATTTTGCCGGTAACGATACATCCCCCACTATTACTATAATCGACAGTAAACCAAACAAGCGTCTCCGTACGACGATCTTACCTGAGCAACTAAATTTTCTATACGAGTGCTATCAGAATGAATCCAATCCTAGTCGGAAAAAGTTGGAGGAAATTTCGAAGAAGGTGAACCTTAAGAAGCGTGTTGTACAGGTGAGTGTGACAACGACCGAAAATAGTACACGAGGAGTTCAATACATAATGCCGCATATAGTTTTTCATTCTGGCGTCTTTAAAATGTTACTTCAGAACGTTACATGACCATTCTCAAAAATTCTTATATTTTGTTTCTTTCATTCGAGCAATGTTGGCGTTTTCTGACCACCGATCAATAAGTTCATTTTATATTATTCATTAGTGAACTGAACACTAGAGAAACACAACTGTTTTTCGCTCTGTTAGCGGTTGTGATGGTTATTATAGGGTACTGTATGATAAGCCTTACGGTGGGGAAACAAGATAATTGCTAATCTCCATTACTTCATTGACTCAATTTTAGCCGAAAAATTTGACTCCACGTAAATTAAGTTACTAGGTACTGAGTTTTTCGAAACATATTTTCTGTCATCCAGTGCCAAATTAATGGCGTTATTACACAAAGCGAAATTATGCTGCCTTTTCTATTCATTTTTGTGTTTGCTGTCATTGTCCTCTGCTTTGAGAGCTTATAGATAAGCAGCAGATTCCACTATAAGTTTTACATGAGCACCTGCCGTGTTGGCTTAATCTCATGGCGGGCCATCCCGCACGGGGTTGCAAGTGCGAACTTTGTGAACGCACCTTTTTTCACTATATGGCGACAACCAACGCCCACTGCCTCCGGGTTACCAAGCCGTGGCATATTGTACCTTTGGAGGCCATATGCATGGTATGGACACTCCACTTAAGGTATCGTCGAGGCCGATCTAAAACCTCTTACGGATTATTTGGTCCGGCACCTGGTAATGTTTTGTGCATTACCTCACCCGAGCATAAGCTCGTACCCGCGTAATTTTGGGTACAACCACAGCCACCACGAAGCTCCCGAAGGGCCTACCCAATGACAAGCATGTGGGGCTTGGAATATAAAGCCAGATGGTGTAGCTGTTAGCATACGCTATCAGTACACATACTGGCTGTTTAACCCAGATGGTGTAACTATCAGCCTAAGCTGTTAGCACACATACTGGGGCTGAATCTCGTTTGCTTGTCTCCCGTGGTACCAATTTAAAGCCATATGGTAGGCTCCGGAACCCGGGAGTACCACAATCGTGGTAAGTGACCGTCTCATACACCCAGGTCACTGCCATTTTGGGCCCATACACCCGGGACTGGCACCCTAAGATAAGCAGCAGATAAAATTTCGTTGGGCACGATTAAACAACTGCTGTTAGTGCTTATCAGTGCATTCCTGGCAAAAATTTGATGCCGAGGACGCGTGCCGGTTGAGTGCCAGTACAGAAAGGGCTAGTGAATAAAACGCGAGCAAGGAACCTTTCGCTTGGGTGTGAGTGAAGCGGCGTCGTAAAAATTTATTCAGTTATATTCAGGACGTCGTTTAGGGACGAGGGTGTTTTTGTTGCGCGCAAGCAAATAGATTGCTGATAAAAAACAGACTTTATCTAAGGAAGCTGACGAAAGTTTTGTATACTAAAAACATTCCAAGCGTCTTCTCAAAGCCAGCATCGCAGTTTTCCCATTAATTTCCGTTTGTGTAATAAGGCCATAAGTTTGGTGACGTTTGGGACGATAAATCAGGTTTGGAGAAAAAAAATTATCCAATGAAGGGAATATTTCGCATATTATTTCATTGCCGTAAGGTAGTTCGTCTTCCTTATATAGCTCATATAGCTTTTTATTCGAAGCAGTCGCTTCGTGACATTTCCTAATTTATTGCACATTTCTGTAGCACAGGAAATAGAACGAGTAGTTAATTCCTCTGTAGTTTCAATTAAAAACATTTGTAGGGCCTTAAGTCGTATGCTACATAGATTAATATTTGAACCCTTGGTTTGAATTCAGTTTTGAGCATTCAAGCAGAGAAATGAAAAGGACTGCATGGCATCCATAAGAACCACCAGCCAGTATCCCACCACGTGGCGATATTTTCGTTATCTTCGGCTAGCCTTCCCAAAGTATTTAGAATTTGTTTATAATTTTTTTACGGCGATCACTTCTGCAGCTCGTGCGTTCCACAGAGTCTTTACGATGCGCTTAACCATGGTTAACTGCAAATATGAGAACAGGGCATCAGTGAGTACAAGAAGGAAGGAATGCAATTAAATGCATATATATATATATATATATATATATATATATATATATATATATATATATATATATATATATATATATATATATATATATATATATATATATATATATATATATATATATATATATATATATATATATATATATATATATATATATATATATATATATATATATATATATATATATATATATATATATATATATATATATATATATATATATATATATATATATATATATATATATATATATATATATATATATATATATATATATATATATATATATATATATATATATATATATATATATATATATATATATATATATATATATATATATATATATATATATATATATATATATATATATATATATATATATATATATATATATATATATATATATATATATATATATATATATATATATATATATATATATATATATATATATATATATATATATATATATATATATATATATATATATATATATATATATATATATATATATATATATATATATATATATATATATATATATATATATATATATATATATATATATATATATATATATATATATATATATATATATATATATATATATATATATATATATATATATATATATATATATATATATATATATATATATATATATATATATATATATATATATATATATATATATATATATATATATATATATATATATATATATATATATATATATATATATATATATATATATATATATATATATATATATATATATATATATATATATATATATATATATATATATATATATATATATATATATATATATATATATATATATATATATATATATATATATATATATATATATATATATATATATATATATATATATATATATATATATATATATATATATATATATATATATATATATATATATATATATATATATATATATATATATATATATATATATATATATATATATATATATATATATATATATATATATATATATATATATATATATATATATATATATATATATAT
>CAWZZZ010000097.1:0-35000 GCA_963966595.1 Physocephala rufipes
AGTTACAGAAACGAGCTACAGGAACAGTTCAGGAGTGAATTACGTCTGCAGCAGTTACTAAAACTCGAATTTGAGAATTTATTGGCAGGACAATCCGGTTGTCTACATCTAATAATCGAAAATTATTTAATTCATTTTCGTTAGTTGGGATTATATATGAATCAAATTCGATGTTTATGAAATCTGAATATTCATAACTTCAATATCATTGATGTCCAACTGATTTTAGGGTAATAGAGGGTTCATTAATTTCGTCTAGTAGGTAGGATAATGAGATAGGAAACTTCTGAAATCTGCAACTCTGGTTGTGGATTTGACGCAGAAATGCATAGCGATGTTAGTGGAAACGGACGAAAATTAATGACGTTTTCACTCAGAATCTCACCTACCGTGCCCCCAATGACGTCAGTCTGCAATGAAAAATTTTGGTCTAGACCCCATTGACATATCATTAATGCAATTATTTTGAGATTTCAACTTAGTTAAAATACATAAAAACATTCCCATTCAGGTACATTTTTTTGACGAATGTGTAATTGGGAGTGTACATGTTTTTTATATGCACATAGATTTGAGGGTATTATTTGCTTAAACAAGAAATTTGATGTAATTTGTGGGAAGCCAGATGGAAAATCTGTTTTATTATGGATGTTATTTTTAATCCCCGGTCTACTCCCGAATTATCTAAATCGTGATAACTCCGAACGAGTATAAAACAAAGAGCGAGTGTGAAGATATACACGCGTATTTTAGACGCGTAATATAGTTTTCCATTAGTTTTGCTTCTCTTTCTACCTGCAGAATTTTAGGCCAGAAATCATTAATGATTGGTAAATATTCTTCCGATTGGAAAATATTTATCATTTCGTAAGAAATTCCAGGTAACTGCTTATTAAAGTTCAAATATCCAGTCTTACGTAGTTGAACTATAACAATCGTAAAGCGTCTCGGTCTGATAAAAATCCTAATGACGTTAACTATTACGATATATATATATATATATATATATATATATATATATATATATATATATATATATATATATATATATATATATATATATATATATATATATATATATATATATATATATATATATATATATATATATATATATATATATATATATATATATATATATATATATATATATATATATATATATATATATATATATATATATATATATATATATATATATATATATATATATATATATATATATATATATATATATATATATATATATATATATATATATATATATATATATATATATATATATATATATATATATATATATATATATATATATATATATATATATATATATATATATATATATATATATATATATATATATATATATATTATATATATATATATATATATATATATATTATATATATATATATATATATATATATATATATATATATATATATATATATATATATATATATATATATATATATATATATATATATATATATATATATATATATATATATATATATATATATATATATATATATATATATATATATATATATATATATATATATATATATATATATATATATATATATATATATATATATATATATATATATATATATATATATATATATATATATATATATATATATATATATATATATATATATATATATATATATATATATATATATATATATATATATATATATATATATATATATATATATATATATATATATATATATATATATATATATATATATATATATATATATATATATATATATATATATATATATATATATATATATATATATATATATATATATATATATATATATATATATATATATATATATATATATATATATATATATATATATATATATATATATATATATATATATATATATATATATATATATATATATATATATATATATATATATATATATATATATATATATATATATATATATATATATATATATATATAATATATATATATATATATATATATATATATATATATATATATATATATATATATATATATATATATATATATATATATATATATATATATATATATATATATATATATATATATATATATATATATATATATATATATATATATATATATATATATATATATATATATATATATATATATATATATATATATATATATATATATATATATATATATATATATATATATATATATATATATATATATATATATATATATATATATATATATATATATATATATATATATATATATATATATATATATATATATATATATATATATATATATATATATATATATATATATATATATATATATATATATATATATATATATATATATATATATATATATATATATATATATATATATATATATATATATATATATATATATATATATATATATATATATATATATATATATATATATATATATATATATATATATATATATATATATATATATATATATATATATATATATATATATATATATATATATATATATATATATATATATATATATATATATATATATATATATATATATATATATATATATATATATATATATATATATATATATATATATATATATATATATATATATATATATATATATATATATATATATATATATATATATATATATATATATATATATATATATATATATATTTAACTTAATTTATTTCTTTTATTTCATTTATTTAACTTTATTTTATTTATTTAACTTTATTAGGAGAATCAAACAGGGTTATTCTAGATATCCTCATAACATTTCTGTGAACTTCTGCAACTAGGCTAAATTAAGATAACATCGAATCCAAATGTAAAATAATTATAATATATAAAAATCGGCGTTGGCATACCTTGAGCTGTGTTTCACCTCGGCATTGAATTCAATCAATTAAGGGTTACCTGCCTGTGAGGTACATGTTTTATTGTTCACCTTTTGCGTAGGTAAATATTGAAACAGGGTTCACGACATAAAACGATTTGAGATAAATTAATTAGTTTTCTATTTTAATAAAATAATTATCGAAAGGCTCTATTTGAAATAATCACACCTCCCGTTAGTGCAATCAGAATTATTCTTTAAGACCAAAAAGAAAAATGAATGTCAAATTTTATATTTCCCTAAATGCGCAAAAAGTACCTTATTCAATAAAAGATCATACCACTTCCGCCGCTGTTTGTTCCTAACGATAATAATAGCATCCAATTTTGCTTTATGTGGCATTAATTATTGTTTAAAATAGTATTTCTTTGCCAACTAAAGTAAGCGCGCAAAAAGTACTTTTCCTAACATGAAAATAATTATTATTGCCGTGAATGTAAATATCAAAAGTTCAAAATAATTACCCTAATTTGAAACAAGCACAGTTAATATTGTTAATAATTAATTAATAATGAATTATGTAATAATAATATATTGTCAATTACACAGAGTGCACAAAAAGTACTTTTCCTAAATTGTATTCAATAACGCTGGTGTTATTACGTCACTGATATTTTCACCACATTGATTTTAAAATAATTGAAAAGAGTAAGATAATAAAATTAAGTGAAAAATATAGCGAAAAATAACAAAAATAAGGATTTGCTGCAGAAACTGCCACAGCGGGACAAAATTATATACGTTCCCGAAGGAAAGTGTCCATTGGAATTGGAAAGCGAATTGGAAATTTTTGCTCACTAATTGGTAGCAGTAAAAATATCCAGTTGGCCGGCGGTTAGCTAATAAGATTTACAAGTAAAATAAGACTAATTATTAAGGTTCTAGTAAGAATTTTCTAGATATTTACTAATGCTGGAACCACACCAAGTCAAGAATTGGACGGAAGCTGAACCTTCCATAATTTCCTAGGTAAGTACAAAACTTTCTTTTGTGTTTTACATTTAATGACCTTTATATTTTTCTAGGAGTATTGATGGTTCGTCGTGGTTTCAGCCTGAGTGGGGGTGGGTGTACTCGTACTACAATTATTAACAAATAATATATATTACTAACGTGCTAACATCACGTATCAAATTGTGATTGTTTATGTACAGAATTTAATTATAATTATAATTATTTATTGTAAGGGTGAAATAGGCCTACTGGGGAACCGGACACCCAAAAAAATCGGTAACGCATCACAGTGCATACCTCATGGGTGATGTGGAAATGCACATAATGTTCACATAATTATATAAAAGTATTTACACAATTTTTATAATAATGTTAACTAACTTAACAATTAATAATAAACTTAGCTTAATTAAAATAACATATTAATTGAGCTAAAACAACTTAAAAATCAATTATCATATTATAAAACAAGAGTATTAAAAAAATTTTAAATTTAAATAAATTTAAGCAAAAATATAAGAATGCCGGACTTGCGAACATGTTGCCAAAGGGTAGAAGGGTAAGAAGAAATCACAAACACAGGAATTGACGTAAATACGTTTAAATACTATTTAGAATTTTATTATTAAATGATTAAAAGTAAATATATTAAAGCACATGATCTTTCAAAAAGAAATTAAATTCAATTACGAAAATTATTCACTAAAATTTTGCTACTAATTCTCTATCCAAACGACGAACACAAGCAGGTCTCTAATCTAATCGTTTCAACAGTTGTTTCCTCTGAAAGCGTGTATCGATCAATGTTTAATTACGCGTATCGTCCAAGTCAAAAGATCTTATGAGGGGATCCCAAAAGCCGTCAGAAGTGGGAAGTATATCAAATTCTGGTGATTTATTAAATAAATCTCTCTTTAAGCCCGCATTACTTCCTTTGTCATCTTGAGGTTTTAACCTTTCTCGTCCAACTCCCTTTTCTTCTTTAACTAAAATTGGTTGCGGCATAAAATCTTCCGTTTCACTACCACTGCACTCATGAAATAAATTCCTTTCGGCTACTTCCATTTTTTTATACTGTTTCCTCCGTTGTCTTTTTTGCGTCTGTTTTCTCTTCACTTCTTTGCTGCTTCTTTTCTAGAAAGGAAAATATTCAAAATTAATTAGAATTCGACCATTATATTGTTTTTACTTTTTGTATTACTTCGCCCTCTCTATACGTTTGAAATTATTTAGTCTCATTGCCATTTTTGAAAACTTCATGCAGGAGAGGCATTGATTCTATGCAGGTGCTATCTTGATAACTTTCTTCTATGAACACTGTTTGCGGTTTGGGAGGTGACATTATTATAATGCTTGGTGAGTTACTATAAATTGTTAAGCGATTTGAATTGGTTAGAACTAAAGGAAGGTTTAGCTCATTCACGCATTAAAATCAATGAAAATCTGAAAGAATTGAATATATTAATCGATTACTAGGAAAAATGAAATATTTAATAGAATTACCGTAAATTTTAAAAAGTATGGAGCCTGATTTTTCTTGGATGACTGAGTTCTTGTGAATTGAATAATTTGTTGGGCGCGCCTGTTTCAATTTCTTTTTCGAATTAAGTGGCGTCTTACATTTGATTATTTCTATTTTGTGTAGGCTGCTTTATACTATGTTGCTATACGACCATCCGAATTCTGGCTGAAGCCCGTGTTATGTTCTACTTCTACGAACTAATATTTTTTTTTACTTAAACTTTATCTATTCTATAAACCACTCTTTTTCTTATTATTTTCACTTCAAAATAGAGCACAAAATGTGCTTTCAAATCAAGCCGCCGAAGAGAACTGTTGTTTACATATTTTCATGAAATATCATACGTAACATTTAATATGGTGAATTACGCATACATATACATAACCCCTGTACGTGAGTTTCGGTCGTGTAAAATTTTGGTTTTTTTTGCCACATTTTTTTGTGGGTAAAGAGTTTCCTATCTCATTATCTCTGATGTTGTGCTAATACAATGTTTCAGTGCCTCTAAAGCGTGTACGTTTCAGATACAATTTTGTAATTACATTTCTAACGACGAAAAGTAAAGGTTAAAAAAATTCAAGAAAAAATTCCCCTATTCTCAACTTGTTCCGACCTTAGAGTTGGGAATACATCCCATCTTCTTAAAGTTTCAAATTTAAACATACAGCCGTCAACGCTTTATATGAGACGTACGTTTTTAAGAGACGCCGGTCGGTCTGGTTGCCCAGCTGTACTTCCTCGTGCAAACAAAGAATGAAAAGTAGAAGAGAATAATGGTCTGATTATGCTGCCTTTACACGAACTTGGCTGAGCTGGAAAAATTTGAAAAAATGGGAAATTAGATATCCGAACCGTGTTTCGTGTTTGTTTAGCAATTTTGAAAGCGTTGCCACTAGCATGACACAAACATCTGTATTTGGATATTATCAAATTATTTTGGGTATACTAGTGCAATATTGGAACACATTTATTCATATTACGCACTTCACTACCCCGTTCCCATAATTGTTTATTCTTATGACCAATAAAAGTATTGTATTATATCTTCCAAGTATTTGTTAGTCAATTCGTTACTTTAAAAACATTAAAAACTAATGGCCTTATTACGCAAAAGAAACGATTTAGATAAAGTGTCCCGTGCGAAAGGTCCCTTGCTTTTGTTTTGTATTCCGAATTAAGGCCCAAAATTTATACTGGTATTATAAAATATGTAGACTTGTTTCTTCCATCCTTAAATTGAACATATATTGTTAATAGACCTAATAAACTTCCATTTTCCAATCTTGATCCCTTTTCATAAATTAAACATATTTGACAATTTTCTGACAGGCCATATGTTGTTAAGTATGGGAAATTTTATGATGATAATTGATTCAACATTATTCTTTTAACTTACTTTACCATGTGTCCGTGCAAATTTGTTGTAACGAAAACATTATATTAATATTAAAATCAGAGTTGGGAATTATCGACTGATTTCAACTGTTGATAGTTAGTAACTGAATAATTTTAACTATCGGATGATTTTTATCATGCATTTATTCATTCATTTACTCGACATATTCGGGTTAAAATCATGTGTTTTTAACATAATCAACTGATTCGTCTCTTTTCTTTAATTAATTGGGTATTGGCTTTTATTCTCTGAGATTATTGATTTACTAAGAAATACCAAATAATTGTTTACCGAATGAATTATTTGATAGTTTCTAGTAATTACGAAATACTAAATATTGTATTAAAATGTTCTTGACTAAACTATATTGTCCAAGTATGGAACAAGAGAGGGATGCAATATTCTGGAATTGATACAACTGTGCGTAGACCGATCGTGGAGGAGAAACAGGTACTGGAGCGTTTTTTTTTTGTATAGAACGGGGTAATCCTAGACTAGATTTATGAGCTTTTCCTCTTTCATATTAGGAAATAACAAATATTTCTGTTCTTTACTATAAATTTTACGCAAGGTGTTTTCAAAAATGTTCAAACTGGTGCCAGATTGAGTTTCATGGTCAAAGTCTCGATTACGGACAATTGACAATTGCAAAGTAGCACTTAAGACAGCATAATAAGGCCATAAGTGATAAACAACGGATGCGAATGTTATTCGCTTCCCGACGCTACCACTGTTTTCTCATTCTCTGTATTGGTATACACATATTCTCTCCTTTTAGTTTATGGTATGAGCGGAATTTGAAACTTTAAGTCTGTAAACCCTAAATCAAATAGGAACGATGATCCGCCGTTCCTAAAGTAATAAATGACAACGGAAATAAAATAAAAACTTCAAAAATCATACTTTATGTGGATGTAAACTTACCATTTTGCTATTTTTCTTTTCTTTTCAAAAAAATTACTGTTATTGACCAAGAAAAATTCCGAGGTAAAAGCACACGGAATAAACTCATGAAGTCGTTTTTATATAGCCACCTTCTTAATTAATTTGAAACAACACTTTGTCGCGATGACGGTTTCTGTAAAGTTTGTGCTGCACTAGTCTCTATGTTATTTGCAGATGAAGATTATTTAATCGGATAGATAAGCAAGTAAATCTGATTTGGAATGACATGACTGTATCGTTGCATTTGATTGTTCATATGGTGTGTTCGTAGTTTCATAAAGTTGCTCTTTAAAACTTGATAGTTCGACTATAATAGGTATGCTGTCATCCCTGCGTGATAACCTACGTGGTTTTTTTGATAACTTACAGCCTTATAATGTATCTCGATACGAAGATACTAACGAAGATGAAACAAAACCGAAGCTAATTACAAGTTAAAATAATGTACCTTCTTCCTCCAAATTCGATTCGTTTTTCAATTTCTTTTTTTTTTTTTGGATATACAGCAACAATAAACTTATGTACATTGGACCACATAAAAAGTTTCTGCGCTTTTTTTCCGAAGACTACGACTACAAACGCACATTGTAATCGCACACTTCACAAAACACACTTCACACGCACACTTATTACAAAAACCGAAACTAATGGAATAACTGAGACACTGGCTTTGAGAAGACGCTCGAAATTTTTTTAATATACAAAACTTTCGTCAGCTTCCTTAGATAAGGTCTATTTTCCATTAGCAACCCATCTGGTTGCTCGCAAAAAAACACCCTCCTCGCTAAACGACGTCCTGAATGTTACTGAATAAATTTTTACGACGCCGCTTCACTCATACTCAAGCGAACGGTTTCTTGCTCACGTTTTATTCACTAGCTGTTTCGGTACTGGCACTCAACCAGCACGCGGATTCGGCATCCAGTTTTTGCCTGCAATGCACTGATAAGCACTAACAACGTTTGTTTATTCGTGCCCAACGAAATTTTATCTGTTTGTCTGTAAGCTCTCAAAGCAGAGAAAAATGACAGGAAACACAAAAGGGAATCGAAGAATCAGCATAGTTTCGCTTTTTGTAATAATGCCATAAATTGGCTAAATACTCTTTCGAACAACAATATAGAAAACCCGTTGCAACCCGTAAATCAACCGATTTCTTTGTATTACTGAGTATACTTGTACAGGATTCTTGTTGGTTTAACTTTACCTCCGCACAAACTCTCCAATAATTTTTATACGACTTCGTGGGCCAATTAACACTAAATAACAAAAAAATTTTTGTCGCTCACCTTTAGTTTAGGTATTATGACAGTTTTAATTTTCAATATATCATAAACCATACAAATTGTCAATATATCATAAACCATACAAAATGTTATGAAACGTACATCTTTGTAAACATTTTTTAATGCCTTTTTATTGTTCAGCTTTCAGCTTTACCCAAAAAATTAAACATTTTATTTTATTTTTCCCATTAATTAATTTTTTTATCCAAATAATATATACATACTATACTTTATTCAGTCAAAATTTCAAAACAGTACCTTCTCTTCACCAAAATTGCTCCATTAATTTACGAGAAAATTCGTTTTGAAAACTTCTATGTCGTAATAATAACGCCTTATTTTGCACTTTAATGCCTCCCAATTTTTCCCATTTGTAAAATCGTGATTTAAGCAACCATGGTTGCGTTCAAGCATTGGTCCTTCTCATTCACATAACTTTTCAGGCTTGTTTGCATTCAAAATGCCTGGTCTGGTACACTATTCTGGTACATTATTCTGGTACATTAGTCTGGTACATTAATATTTTACATTAATTTTTATGAAAATATCATATACGAATACTTTTGATGCAAACAATATTATATTTGCCTTAGTGTTTTACGTGCTGAAGGTTTTAATCATTATCGCGGCCGAAAGCCGCCATATATGATCACCTTTTATGCTAACAATATTATATTTGCCATAGTGTTTTACTTGTAAGTTTCAGATACAAATTTTTAATTACATTTCTAACGACGAAAAGTAAAGGTTAAAAAAATTCAAGAAAAAGGGCCCCTATTCTCAATTTGTTCCGACCTTAAGGCCTGATTAGTCGTACGTTCGCTCTTTTTCGAACACGAAACTCATATGTCAAAACCCATAAGCTATATGCAGTTCGTGTGGTTGTGAGAATTTCCCCCCGCAATATTAAAATCATTTTAATATTTGGCTACGTTTCGAAAAATCCTCTCAAATTCGAACAAAGTGACAACTAAAAGTGAGTGGCCACATCAAGCTTTCACTTCAATTTATATTTACCGTGAAATGGATGACGAGAGACTTATTGAGCTTGTTAGGCTGAATGATTTATTGTACAATAAATTCAAAGCCAGCTATAAGCTTCCAGCTGCGAAAAGGAGAGTGTGGGAGGAAATTGGAGGCTCACTAGGAACCTCAGGTAAGTCTAATTTAATTTTGAATATAGTTAACTAAGCCATAAGTTCATTAAATATAGGTGAAAATTGTAGCGAGAGCTGGTCCGTTTTAAGGGACCACTACAATAGGGAGAGGAAGCGTCTCGAAGCACCCTCGGGAAGTGGAGCCAACCATACATCAATATGGACGCTATACGAGGCTATGTCATTTTTGCAGCCACACATGGCTCCACGACCGTAAGTCAAATATCGATTAAGATCTCATTCAGTTTAGGGGATATATATTTTAATAAAATCTATATTTCTTACAGAGTGGTTAGTTCCAGTGGCCTTAAAAAACCATAATAAAAAAAGGAGGGAAGATAACCCGCAATACGCCGCAATATATAATTGTGGTGATTTAATTATCAACACAATAATAGGTTTGCAGTGCCCCGTAAAACAGGCAAAAGCAATCGAATTCATGGTAGGATGTGCTATGAAGCTACAAATTGAAGACGCAGAGAGTAGAAGATAATAGAATTAGTACATTCTACCATGAATTGGTTTGCTTTTGCCTCCTAACTTTTTTGATCTCATATTTTTTAAATGTATAATAAATAATTGATAAACGAATATTATTTTGAAATTGTTTTATTGATAAATGAATTGATATAATTTTTGATTAGTTTCTATTAATTATTAGATTAAATTATTAGATTAAATAATTAGATTAAATAATTTTAAAATTAGTTTCTTCGTGTATACTGGAAGCTTATTTCTCCTTCGTTCATGAAGAAATTGGCTAATTTGTCACGGAGATCAAATGCAGCAGATGTTGCGTTGCGAAAACTCGACCTTATTGATGGTAAAGCTCCGCCTATATCGGCTAGCTCTGATTCCCAAATTCCTCTCTGGACTTCGTTCTCAGGATTCTCCCAATCGGCGTACATTTCTGGGCAATACCAGCGTCGAGCATCGTTTAGCATTATAAAATTATGCAGAACCAAGCATGCCAAAACAATTTTTCCTGCATTTTCTGGATTGCATTCAATCACAGATCGCAGAATTCTCCAACGCGCGGTTAATATTCCGAAACTATTTTCAATAGTTCGTCGAGCTCTGGACAGTCTATAATTGAATTAAGAATTTGTAAGAATTGTTCACAACACCAATGAGCACAGCTGTCAAAGTGTGAAATTTCTATGAATGCCATTAAATTTGAATGAATTATGAATTTCCCATTAAAATCCGAAGAAACAGTACTTAATTATTAATAATAATTAATAATACTTTATTTAAAATTCATCAAAAATATAAAATATATTTAAAAATATAAATATATTTATATAAAATATATTCCATATAAAAATATAAAATTCATCAAAAAAATGCCCACTTTTCCCACTTTCCCACTTGTGGAACTTTCCCATGTTCCCACTTTCGAACATGGTTCGACGATATCGGCAACATCATAATCAATTGAACCCCCTGCAACCCGAACAATTTCGAATGAGTAAACAATTACGAAAACGTACGACTAATCAGGCCTTTAGAGTTGGGAATGTATCCCATCTTCTTAAAGTTTCAAATTTAAACATACAGCCGTCAACGCTTTCGTACGTTTTTAAGAGACGCCGATCGGTCTGGTTGCCCAGCTGTACTTCCTCGTGCAAACAAAGAATGAAAAGTAGAAGAGAATAATGGTCTGATTATGCTGCCTTTACACGGACATGGCTGAGCAGGAGAAATTTGAAAAATGGGAAATTAGATATCCGAACCGTGTTTCGTGTTTCGGGAATACATCCCATCTTCTTAAAGTTTCAAATTTAAACATACAGCCGTCAACGCTTTCGTACGTTTTTAAGAGACGCCGGTCGGTCTGGTTGCCCAGCTGTACTTCCTCGTGCAAACAAAGAATGAAAAGTAGAAGAGAATAATGGTCTGATTATGCTTCCTTTACACGAACTTGGCTGAGCAGAAGAAATTTGAAAAAATGGGAAATTAGATATCCGAACCGTGTTTCGTGTTTGTTTAGCAATTTTGAAAGCGTTGCCACTAGCATGACACAAACATCTGTATTTGGATATTATCAAATTATTTTGGGTATACTAGTGCAATATTGGAACACATTTATTCATATTACGCACTTCACTACCCCGTTCCCATAATTGTTTATTCTTATGACCAATAAAAGTATTGTATTATATTTTCCAAGTATTTGTTAGTCAATTCGTTACTTTAAAAACATTAAACACTAATGGCCTTATTACGCAAAAGAAACGATTTAGATAAGGTCTCTTGCTTTTGTTTTGTATTCCGTATTAAGGCCCAAAATTTATACTGGTATTATAAAATATGTAGACTTGTTTCTTCCATCCTTAAATTGAACATATATTGTTAATAGACCTAATAAACTTACATTTTCCAATCTTGATCCCTTTTCATAAATTAAACATATTTGACAATTTTCTGACAGGCCATATGTTGTTAAGTATGGGAAATTTTATGATGACAATTGATTCAACATTATTCTTTTAACTTACTTTACCATGTGTCCGTGCAAATTTGTTGTAACGAAAACATTATATTAATATTAAAATCAGAGTTGGGAATTATCGACTGATTTCAACTGTTGATAGTTAGTAACTGAATAATTTTAACTATCGGATGATTTTTATCATGCATTTATTCATTCATTTACTCGACATATTCGGGTTAAAATCATGTGTTTTTAACATAATCAACTGATTCGTCTCTTTTCTTTAATTAATTGGGTATTGGCTTTTATTCTCTGAGATTATTGATTTACTAAGGAATACCAAATAATTGTTTACCGAATGAATTATTTGATAGTTTCTAGTAATTACGAAATGCTAAATATTGTATTTAAATGTTCTTGACTAAACTATATTGTCCAAGTATGGAACAAGAGAGGGATGCAATATTCTGGAATTGATACAACTGTGCGTAGACCGATCGTGGAGGAGAAACAGGTACTGGAGCGTTTTTTTTTTTGTATAGAACGGGGTAATCCTAGACTAGATTTATGAGCTTTTCCTCTTTCATATTAGGAAATAACAAATATTTCTGTTCTTTACCATAAATTTTACGCAAGGTGTTTTCAAAAATGTTCAAACTGATATATGATCACCTTTTATGCTAACAATATTATATTTGCCATAGTGTTTTACTTGTAAGTTTCAGATACAAATTTTTAATTACATTTCTAACGACGAAAAGTAAAGGTTAAAAAAATTCAAGAAAAAGGGCCCCTATTCTCAATTTGTTCCGACCTTAGAGTTGGGAATGTATCCCATCTTCTTAAAGTTTCAAATTTAAACATACAGCCGTCAACGCTTTCGTACGTTTTTAAGAGACGCCGATCGGTCTGGTTGCCCAGCTGTACTTCCTCGTGCAAACAAAGAATGAAAAGTAGAAGAGAATAATGGTCTGATTATGCTGCCTTTACACGGACATGGCTGAGCAGGAGAAATTTGAAAAATGGGAAATTAGATATCCGAACCGTGTTTCGTGTTTGTTTAGCAATTTTGAAAGCGTTGCCACTAGCATGACACAAACATCTGTATTTGGATATTATCAAATTATTTTGGGTATACTAGTGCAATATTGGAACACATTTATTCATATTACGCACTTCACTACCCCGTTCCCATAATTGTTTATTCTTATGACCAATAAAAGTATTGTATTATATTTTCCAAGTATTTGTTAGTCAATTCGTTACTTTAAAAACATTAAACACTAATGGCCTTATTACGCAAAACGATTTAGATAAGGTCTCTTGCTTTTGTTTTGTATTCCGTATTAAGGCCCAAAATTTATACTGGTATTATAAAATATGTAGACTTGTTTCTTCCATCCTTAAATTGAACATATATTGTTAATAGACCTAATAAACTTCCATTTTCCAATCTTGATCCCTTTTCATAAATTAAACATATTTGACAATTTTCTGACAGGCCATATGTTGTTAAGTATGGGAAATTTTATGATGACAATTGATTCAACATTATTCTTTTAACTTACTTTACCATGTGTCCGTGCAAATTTGTTGTAACGAAAACATTATATTAATATTAAAATCAGAGTTGGGAATTATCGACTGATTTCAACTGTTGATAGTTAGTAACTGAATAATTTTAACTATCGGATGATATTTATCATGCATTTATTCATTCATTTACTCGACATATTCGGGTTAAAATCATGTGTTTTTAACATAATCAACTGATTCGTCTCTTTTCTTTAATTAATTGGGTATTGGCTTTTATTCTCTGAGATTATTGATTTACTAAGGAATACCAAATAATTGTTTACCGAATGAATTATTTGATAGTTTCTAGTAATTACGAAATGCTAAATATTGTATTTAAATGTTCTTGACTAAACTATATTGTCCAAGTATGGAACAAGAGAGGGATGCAATATTCTGGAATTGATACAACTGTGCGTAGACCGATCGTGGAGGAGAAACAGGTACTGGAGCGTTTTTTTTTGTTGTATAGAACGGGGTAATCCTAGACTAGATTTATGAGCTTTTCCTCTTTCATATTAGGAAATAACAAATATTTCTGTTCTTTACCATAAATTTTACGCAAGGTGTTTTCAAAAATGTTCAAACTGGTGCCAGATTGAGTTTCATGGTCAAAGTCTCGATTACGGACAATTGACAATTGCAAAGTAGCACTTAAGACAGCATAATAAGGCCATAAGTGATAAACAACGGATGCGAATGTTATTCGCTTCCCGACGCTACCACTGTTTTCTCATTCTCTGTATTGGTATACACATATTCTCTCCTTTTAGTTTATGGTATGAGCGGAATTTGAAACTTTAGGTCTGTAAACCCTAAATCAAATAGGAGCGATGATCCGTCGTTCCTAAAGTAATAAATGACAACGGAAATAAAATAAAAACTTCAAAAATCATACTTTATGTGGATGTAAACTTACCATTTTGCTATTTTTCTTTTCTTTTCAAAAAAAATACTGTTATTGACCAAGAAAAATTCCGAGGTAAAAGCACACGGAATAAACTCATGAAGTCGTTTTTATATAGCCACCTTCTTAATTAATTTGAAACAACACTTTGTCGCGATGACGGTTTCTGTAAAGTTTGTGCTGCACTAGTCTCTATGTTATTTGCAGATGAAGATTATTTAATCGGATAGATAAGCAAGTAAATCTGATTTGGAATGACATGACTGTATCGTTGCATTTGATTGTTCATATGGTGTGTTCGTAGTTTCATAAAGTTGCTCTTTAAAACTTGATAGTTCGACCATAATAGGTATGCTGTCATCTCTGCGTGATAATCTACGTGGTTTTTTTGATAACTTACAGCCTTATAATGTATCTCGATACGAAGATACTAACGAAGATGAAACAAAACCGAAGCTAATTACAAGTTAAAATAATGTTCCTTCTTCCTCCAAATTCGATTCGTTTTTCAATTTCTTTTTTTTTTTGGATATACAGCAACAATAAACTTATGTACATTGGACCACATAAAAAGTTTCTGCGCTTTTTTTCCGAAGACTACGACTACAAACGCACATTGTAATCGCACACTTCACAAAACACACTTCACACGCACACTTATTACAAAAACCGAAACTAATGGAATAACTGAGACACTGGCTTTGAGAAGACGCTCGAAATTTTTTTAATATACAAAACTTTCGTCAGCTTCCTTAGATAAGGTCTATTTTCCATTAGCAACCCATCTGGTTGCTCGCAAAAAAACACCCTCCTCGCTAAACGACGTCCTGAATGTTACTGAATAAATTTTTACGACGCCGCTTCACTCATACTCAAGCGAACGGTTTCTTGCTCACGTTTTATTCACTAGCTGTTTCGGTACTGGCACTCAACCAGCACGCGGATTCGGCATCCAGTTTTTGCCTGTAATGCACTGATAAGCACTAACAACGTTTGTTTATTCGTGCCCAACGAAATTTTATCTGTTTGTCTGTAAGCTCTCAAAGCAGAGAAAAATGACAGGAAACACAAAAGGGAATCGAAGAATCAGCATAGTTTCGCTTTTTGTAATAATGCCATAAATTGGCTAAATACTCTTTCGAACAACAATATAGAAAACCCGTTGCAACCCGTAAATCAACCGATTTCTTTGTATTACTGAGTATACTTGTACAGGATTCTTGTTGGTTTAACTTTACCTCCGCACAAACTCTCCAATAATTTTTATACGACTTCGTGGGCCAATTAACAATTAACAAAAAAATTTTTGTCGCTCACCTTTAGTTTAGGTATTATGACAGTTTTAATTTTCAATATATCATAAACCATACAAATTGTCAATATATCATAAACCATACAAAATGTTATGAAAGGTACATCTTTGTAAACATTTTTTAATGCCTTCTTATTGTTCACCTTTCAGCTTTTCCCAAAAAATTAAACATTTTATTTTATTTTTCCCATTAATTAATTTTTTTATCCAAATAATATATACATACTATACTTTATTCAGTCCAAATTTCAAAACAGTACCTTCTCACCTTTCTGATCGAATTTTTTTCACCAAAATTGCTCCATTAATTTACGAGAAAATTCGTTTTGAAAACTTCTATGTCGTAATAATAACGCCTTATTTTGCACTTTAATGCCTCCCAATTTTTCCCATTTGTAAAATCGTGATTTAAGCAACCATGGTTGCGTTCAAGCATTGGTCCTTCTCATTCACATAACTTTTCAGGCTTGTTTGCATTCAAAATGCCTGGTCTGGTACACTATTCTGGTAAATTATTCTGGTACATTAGTCTGGTACATTAATATTTTACATTAATTTTTATGAAAATATCATATATGAATACTTTTTATGCAAACAATATTATATTTGCCTTAGTGTTTTACGTGCTGAAGGTTTTAATCCCTATCGCGGCCGAAAGCCGCCATATATGAACACCTTTTATGCTAACAATATTATATTTGCCATAGTGTTTTACTTGTAAGTTTCAGATACAAATTTTTAATTACATTTCTAACGACGAAAAGTAAAGGTTAAAAAAATTCAAGAAAAAGGGCCCCTATTCTCAATTTGTTCCGACCTTAGAGTAGAGTTTGGGAGTACATCCCATCTTCGTAAAGTTTCAAATTTCAACATACAGCCGTCAACGCTTTCGTATGTTTTTAAGAGACGCCGGTCGGTCTGATTGCCCAGCTGAACTTCCTCGTGCAAACAAAGAATGAAAAGTATAAGAGAATAATGGTCTGATTATGCTGCCTTTACACGAACTTGGCTGAGTAGGAGAAATTTGAAAATATGGGAAATTAGATATCCGAACCGTGTTTCGTGTTTGTTTAGCAATTTTGAAAGCGTTGCCACTAGCATGACACAAACATCTGGATTTGGATATTATCAAATTATTTTGGGTATACTAGTGCAATATTGGAACACATTTATTCATATTACGCACTTCACTACCCCGTTCCCATAATTGTTTATTCTTATGACCAATAAAAGTATTGTATTATATTTTCCAAGTATTTGTTAGTCAATTCGTTACTTTAAAAACATTAAACACTAATGGCCTTATTACGCAAAAGAAACGATTTAGATAAGGTCTCTTGCTTTTGTTTTGTATTCCGTATTAAGGCCCAAAATTTATACTGGTATTATAAAATATGTAGACTTCTTTCTTCCATCCTTAAATTGAACATATATTGTTAATAGACCTAATAAACTTCCATTTTCCAATCTTGATCCCTTTTCATAAATTAAACATATTTGACAATTTTCTGACAGGCCATATGTTGCTAAGTATGTGAAATTTTATGATGATAATTGATTCAACATTATTTTTTTAACTTACTTTACCATGTGTCCGTGCAAATTTGTTGTAACGAAAACATTATATTAATATTATAATCAGAGTTGGGAATTATCGACTGATTTCAACTGTTGATAGTTAGTAACTGAATAATTTTAACTATCGGATGATTTTTATCATGCATTTATTCATTCATTTACTCGACATATTCGGGTTAAAATCATGTGTTTTTAACATAATCAACTGATTCGTCTCTTTTCTTTAATTAATTGGGTATTGGCTTTTATTCTCTGAGATTATTGATTTACTAAGAAATACCAAATAATTGTTTACCGAATGAATTATTTGATAGTTTCTAGTAATTACGAGATACTAAATATTGTATTAAAATGTTCTTGACTAAACTATATTGTCCAAGTATGGAACAAGAGAGGGATGCAATATTCTGGAATTGATACAACTGTGCGTAGACCGATCGTGGAGGAGAAACAGGTACTGGAGCGTTTTTTTTTTGTATAGAACGGGGTAATCCTGGACTAGATTTATGAGCTTTTCCTCTTTCATATTAGGAAATAACAAATATTTCTGTTCTTTACCATAAATTTTACGCAAGGTGTTTTCAAAAATGTTCAAACTGGTGCCAGATTGAGTTTCATGGTCAAAGTCTCGATTACGGACAATTGACAATTGCAAAGTAGCACTTAAGACAGCATAATAAGGCCATAAGTGATAAACAACGGATGCGAATGTTATTCACTTACCGACGCTACCACTGTTTTCTCATTCTCTGTATTGGTATACACATATTCTCTCCTTTTAGTTTATGGTATGAGCGGAATTTGAAACTTTAAGTCTGTAAACCCTAAATCAAATAGGAACGATGATCCGCCGTTCCTAAAGTAATAAATGACAACGGAAATAAAATAAAAACTTCAAAAATCATACTTAAACTTACCATTTTGCTATTTTTCTTTTCTTTTCAAAAAAATTACTGTTATTGACCAAGAAAAATTCCGAGGTAAAAGCACACGGAATAAACTCATGAAGTCGTTTTTATATAGCCACCTTCTTAATTAATTTGAAACAACACTTTGTCGCGATGACGGTTTCTGTAAAGTTTGTGCTGCACTAGTCTCTATGTTATTTGCAGATGAAGATTATTTAATCGGATAGATAAGCAAGTAAATCTGATTTGGAATGACATGACTGTATCGTTGCATTTGATTGTTCATATGGTGTGTTCGTAGTTTCATAAAGTTGCTCTTTAAAACTTGATAGTTCGACTATAATAGGTATGCTGTCATCTCTGCGTGATAACCTACGTGGTTTTTTTGATAACTTACAGCCTTATAATGTATCTCGATACGAAGATACTAACGAAGATGAAACAAAACCGAAGCTAATTACAAGTTAAAATAATGTAACTTCTTCCTCCAAATTCGATTCGTTTTTCAATTTCTTTTTTTTTTGGGATATACAGCAACAATAAACTTATGTACATTGGACCACATAAAAAGTTTCTGCGCTTTTTTTCCGAAGACTACGACTACAAACGCACATTGTAATCGCACACTTCACAAAACACACTTCACACGCACACTTATTACAAAAACCGAAACTAATGGAATAACTGAGACACTGGCTTTGAGAAGACGCTCGAAATTTTTTTAATATACAAAACTTTCGTCAGCTTCCTTAGATAAGGTCTATTTTCCATTAGCAACCCATCTGGTTGCTCGCAAAAAAACACCCTCCTCGCTAAACGACGTCCTGAATGTTACTGAATAAATTTTTACGACGCCGCTTCACTCATACTCAAGCGAACGGTTTCTTGCTCACGTTTTATTCACTAGCTGTTTCGGTACTGGCACTCAACCAGCACGCGGATTCGGCATCCAGTTTTTGCCTGTAATGCACTGATAAGCACTAACAACGTTTGTTTATTCGTGCCCAACGAAAATTTATCTGTTTGTCTGTAAGCTCTCAAAGCAGAGAAAAATGACAGGAAACGCAAAAGGGAATCGAAGAATCAGCATAGTTTCGATTTTTGTAATAGTGCCATAAATTGGCTAAATACTCTTTCGAACAACAATATAGAAAACCCGTTGCAACCCGTAAATCAACCGATTTCTTTGTATTACTGTGTATACTTGTACAGGATTCTTGTTGGTTTAACTTTACCTCCGCACAAACTCTCCAATAATTTTTATACGACTTCGTGGGCCAATTAACACTAAATAACAAAAAAATTTTTGTCGCTCACCTTTAGTTTAAGTATTATGACAGTTTTAATTTTCAAAACAAATTGTCAATATATCATAAACCATACAAAATGTTATGAAACGTACATCTTTGTAAACATTTTTTAATGCCTTTTTATTGTTCACCTTTCAGCTTTACCCAAAAAATTAAACATTTTATTTTATTTTTCCCATTAATTAATTTTTTTATCCAAATAATATATACATACTATACTTAATTCAGTCCAAATTTCAAAACAGTACCTTCTCACCTTTCTGATCGAATTTTTTTCACCAAAATTGCTCCATTAATTTACGAGAAAATTCGTTTTGAAAACTTCTATGTTGTAATAATAACGCCTTATTTTGCACTTTAATGCCTCCCAATTTTTCCCATTTGTAAAATCGTGATTTAAGCAACCATGGTTGCGTTCAAGCATTGGTCCTTCTCATTCACATAACTTTTCAGGCTTGTTTGCATTCAAAATGCCTGGTCTGGTACACTATTCTGGTACATTATTCTGGTACATTAGTCTGGTACATTAATATTTTACATTAATTTTTATGAAAATATCATATATGAATACTTTTTATGCAAACAATATTATATTTGCCTTAGTGTTTTACGTGCTGAAGGTTTTAATCCTTATCGCGGCCGAAAGCCGCCATATATAAACACCTTTTATGCTAACAATATTATATTTGCCATAGTGTTTTACTTGTAAGTTTCAGATACAAATTTTTAATTACATTTCTAACGACGAAAAGTAAAGGTTAAAAAAATTCAAGAAAAAGGGCCCCTATTCTCAATTTGTTCCGACCTTAGAGTTGGGAATGTATCCCATCTTCTTAAAGTTTCAAATTTAAACATACAGCCGTCAACGCTTTCGTACGTTTTTAAGAGACGCCGGTCGGTCTGGTTGCCCAGCTGTACTTCCTCGTGCAAACAAAGAATGAAAAGTAGAAGAGAATAATGGTCTGATTATGCTGCCATTACACGGACATGGCTGAGCAGGAGAAATTTGAAAAAATGGGAAATTAGATATCCGAACCGTGTTTCGTGTTTCGGGAATACATCCCATCTTCTTAAAGTTTCAAATTTAAACATACAGCCGTCAACGCTTTCGTACGTTTTTAAGAGACGCCGGTCGGTCTGATTGCCCAGCTGTACTTCCTCGTGCAAACAAAGAATGAAAAGTAGAAGAGAATAATGGTCTGATTATGCTGCCTTTACACGAACTTGGCTGAGCAGGAGAAATTTGAAAAAATGGGAAATTAGATATCCGAACCGTGTTTCGTGTTTGTTTAGCAATTTTGAAAGCGTTGCCACTAGCATGACACAAACATCTGTATTTGGATATTATCAAATTATTTTGGGTATACTAGTGCAATATTGGAACACATTTATTCATATTACGCACTTCACTACCCCGTTCCCATAATTGTTTATTCTTATGACCAATAAAAGTATTGTATTATATTTTCCAAGTATTTGTTAGTCAATTCGTTACTTTAAAAACATTAAACACTAATGGCCTTATTACGCAAAAGAAACGATTTAGATAAGGTCTCTTGCTTTTGTTTTGTATTCCGTATTAAGTCCCAAAATTTATACTGGTATTATAAAATATGTAGACTTGTTTCTTCCATCCTTAAATTGAACATATATTGTTAATAGACCTAATAAACTTCCATTTTCCAATGTTGATCCCTTTTCATAAATTAAACATATTTGACAATTTTCTGACAGGCCATATGTTGTTAAGTATGGGAAATTTTATGATGATTATTGATTCAACATTGTTCTTTTAATTTACTTTACCATGTGTCCGTGCAAATTTGTTGTAACGAAAACATTATATTAATATTAAAATCAGAGTTGGGAATTATCGACTGATTTCAACTGTTGATAGTTAGTAACTGAATAATTTTAACTATCGGATGATTTTTATCATTCATTTATTCATTCATTTACTCGACATATTCGTGTTAAAATCATATGTTTTTAACATAATCAACTGATTCGTCTCTTTTCTTTAATTAATTGGGTATTGGCTTTTATTCTCTGAGATTATTGATTTACTAAGAAATACCAAATAATTGTTTACCGAGTGAATTATTTGATAGTTTCTAGTAATTACGAAATACAAAATATTGTATTAAAATATTCTTGACTAAACTATATTGTCCAAGTATGGAACAAGAGAGGGATGCAATATTCTGGAATTGATACAACTGTGCGTAGACCGATCGTGGAGGAGAAACAGGTACTGGAGCGTTTTTTTTTTTTTGTATAGAACGGGGTAATCCTGGACTAGATTTATGAGCTTTTCCTCTTTCATATTAGGAAATAACAAATATTTCTGTTCTTTACTATAAATTTTACGCAAGGTGTTTTCAAAAATGTTCAAACTGGTGCCAGATTGAGTTTCATGGTCAAAGTCTCGATTACGGACAATTGACAATTGCAAAGTAGCACTTAAGACAGCATAATAAGGCCATAAGTGATAAACAACGGATGCGAATGATATTCGCTTCCCGACGCTACCACTGTTTTCTCATTCTCTGTATTGGTATACACATATTCTCTCCTTTTAGTTTATGGTATGAGCGGAATTTGAAACTTTGTCTGTAAACCCTAAATCAAATAGGAACGATGATCCGCCGTTTCTAAGGTAATAAATGACAACGGAAATAAAATAAAAACTTCAAAAATCATACTTTATGTGGATGTAAACTTACCATTTTGCTATTTTTCTTTTCTTTTCAAAAAAATTACTGTTATTGACCAAGAAAAATTCCGAGGTAAAAGCACACGGAATAAACTCATGAAGTCGCTTTTATATAGCCACCTTCTTAATTAATTTGAAACAACACTTTGTCGCGATGACGGTTTCTGTAAAGTTTGTGCTGCACTAGTCTCTATGTTATTTGCAGATGAAGATTATTTAATCGGATAGATAAGCAAGTAAATCTGATTTGGAATGACATGACTGTATCGTTGCATTTTATTGTTCATATGGTGTGTTCGTAGTTTCATAAAGTTGCTCTTTAAAACTTGATAGTTCGACTATAATAGGTATGCTGTCATCTCTGCGTGATAACCTACGTGGTTTTTTTGATAACTTACAGCCTTATAATGTATCTCGATACGAAGATACTAACGAAGATGAAACAAAACCGAAGCTAATTACAAGTTAAAATAATGTAACTTCTTCCTCCAAATTCGATTCGTTTTTCAATTTCTTTTTTTTTTTTTTAGATATACAGCAACAATAAACTTATGTACATTGGACCACATAAAAAGTTTCTGCGCTTTTTTCCGAAGACTACGACTACAAACGCACATTGTAATCGCACACTTCACAAAACACACTTCATACGCACACTTATTACAAAAACCGAAACTAATGGAATAACTGAGACACTGGCTTTGAGAAGACGCTCGGAATTTTTTTAATATACAAAACTTTCGACAGCTTCCTTAGATAAGGTCTATTTTCCATTAGCAACCCATCTGGTTGCTCGCAAAAAAACACCCTCCTCGCTAAACGACGTCCTGAATGTTACTGAATAAATTTTTACGACGCCGCTTCACTCATACTCAAGCGAACGGTTTCTTGCTCACGTTTTATTCACTAGCTGTTTACTGGCACTCAACCAGCACGCGGCTTCGGCATCCAGTTTTTGCCTGTAATGCACTGATAAGCACTAACAACGTTTGTTTATTCGTGCCCAACGAAATTTTATCTGCTTATCTGTAAGCTCTCAAAGCAGAGAAAAATGACAGGAAACACAAAAGGGAATCGAAGAATCAGCATAGTTTCGCTTTGTGTAATAATGCCATAAATTGGCTAAATACTCTTTCGAACAACGATATAGAAAACCCGTTGCAACGCGTAAATCAACCGATTTCTTTGTATTACTGAGTATACTTGTACAGAATTCTTGTTGGCTTAACTTTACCTCCGCACAAACTCTCCAATAATTTTTATACGACTTCGTGGGCCAATTAACACTAAATAACAAAAAAATTTTTGTCGCTCACCTTTAGTTTAAGTATTATGACAGTTTTAATTTTCGAAACAAATTGTCAATATATCATCAACCATACAAAATGTTATGAAACGTACATCTTTGTAAACATTTTTTAATGCCTTTCTATTGTTCACCTTTCAGCTTTTCCCAAAAAATTAAACATTTTATTTTATTTTTCCCATTAATTAATTTTTTTATCCAAATAATATATATACACCATACTTAATTCAGTCCAAATTTCAAAACAGTACCTTCTCACCTTTCTGACCGAATATTTTTCACCAAAATTGCTCCATTAATTTACGAGTAAATTCGTTTTGAAAACTTCTATGTCGTAATAATAACGCATTATTTTGCACTTTAATGCCTCCCAATTTTTCCCATTTGTGAAATCGTGATTTAAGCAACCATGGTTGCGTTCAAGCATTGGTCCTTCTCATTCACATAACTTTTCAGGCTTGTTTGCATTCAAAATGCCTGGTCTGGTACACTATTCTGGTACATTATTCTGGTACATTAATCTGGTACATTAGTCTGGTACATTAAATTTTATGAAAATACCATATATGAATACTCTTCATGCAAACAATATTATATTTGCCTTAGTGTTTTACGTGCTGAAGGTTTTAATCCTTATCGCGGCCGAAAGCCGCCATATATGAACACTTTTTATGGAAACAGTATTATATTTGCCTTAGTGTTTTACGTGCTGAGGGTTTAAATCCTTGCGCGCCCAACGGCCACCATATATGAACACTTTTTATGCAATCAATATTATATTTATCTTAGTAGTTTATGTGCTGAGGGTTTTAATCCTTGCCGCGACCGATGGCCGCCATATATGAACGCATTTTATGCAAACAATAATATATTTGCCTTAGTAAGGCAAAGAAGAAAGTGTATTTATATTTAAATATGGAAAATTTACATGGGGTTAATTATACATTTTAGAAAGAAGAATTTAATAAACACGGGGGAAAAGTACTAAAAATGGAAATGTTTAATTTTCTTGAAAAATAGAGGTTTTTCGAAAAAAAGTTTAATCACACAAATGGAAGATATTATTATTATTTACCATTTGCTATATTATACAGATACTGTGTTTGGTTTACGAGATACAACTTGAAGGATTTTCAACTTCAAGGACCTTTTTCTCGGAAATTAAGCGAGAGCGCCAAAAAATTTGTTGTTTTTTGTTTACAACAATAGCAACAACAACAAAAACGTCAAAAAAGGGCAAATTTACGTTTCGGTAAAGATGTTCCTGTTTTTTATACAAGCCGAACATAATTTATAATAAATCTATTGCAAACCGTTTCATTATTAATAACTTTAAAAATAATGTCAAAAAATGCACGTTTGTAGAATTCCTCTCACAATATTATGCAGCAAGATTCTGGCAAACACTTTTTTTCCTCAGATTTTGACAACCCTTGAAGTTTCCATATTACATTATGAAGTGAGTTCCGATTGAACACTGGAAAGTAGAGACAACGAGATAGGAAACTCTTTTCCCGAAAAAAATGTGTCAAAAAAATGACAAAATTTTACACGACCGAAACTCACATACAGGAGTTATGGATACGTATGCGTAATTCACCAAATTGAATGTCACGTATTTCTTTTCATGAAAATATGTAAACAACAGTTCGCTTCGACGGCTTGATTTGAAAGCACGTTTTGTGCTCTATAGTGAAAATAATAAGAAAAAGAGTCACGAAATAGTGAAAAAATTAAGTGAAAAAAATTAAGTGAAAAAAATATTAATATGTAAAAATGGAACAGAACATGGGCTTCAGCTAGAATTCGAATGGGTTGGCCAACACCACTTTGAGCTGGCCAACACACTGGTGACTTGTTTTCATGTCACCACAAAAAGAAATCCACAAAAACAGCAGAGAAACATTTTTGAGAGCTTTGGAAGGAAAGAATCAATGCCTCCTGCATGAAGTCCCCAAGAATGGCAATGAGACTTTATATAATTTAAAACGTATAGAAAGCGCGAAGTAATCCAAAAAGTAAAAACATTATAATGATCGAATTCTAATTAATTTTGAATATTTTCCTTTCTAGAAAAGAAGGAGCAAAAAAGTGAAGAGAAAACAGACGCAAAAAAGACAACGGAGGAAACAGTATCAAGAATGGAAGTAGCCGAAAGGAATTTATTTGATGAGAGCAGTCGTAGTGAAACGGAAGATTTTATGCCGCAACCAATTTTAGTTAAAAAAGAAAAGGGAGTTAGACGAGAAAGGTTAAAACCTCAAGTCGACAAAGGAAGTAATGCGGGCTTAAAGAGAGATTTATTTAATAAATCACCAGAATTTGATATATTTCCCACTCCTGACGGCTTTTGGGATCCCCTCATAAGATCTTTTGACTTGGCAATTTTTACTGAAGTATTGGTTGAAAATGTTTATATATTAGTGATCGCTTTGAAAATGTTTATATATTTAAAATTTGTAATTCTTGATAGTTAAATTGTTAATTTATAATTATATTAGTTAATATTTTAATAAAAACAGTGTTTTAATTTTTTATTTTTCGTAAATGGAATACAAATTATTCCTTTATTTCCTATAGTAAATAAATGAAAACATAAAATTTCCATCAGAGGGCTGTGTGCACTTCCACGCCACCCAAGAGGTATGCACCAGAGATTATCTCTGGTATGCACATTGGCGCGTTACCGGTTTTTTGGATGTCCAGTTCCCCAGTAGGCCTATAACACCCATATGCCCATCCTGGCAGCATGTTCGCAAGTCCGGCATTCCTACTTTTTGCTTAAATTTATTTAAATTTAAAATTTTTGTAAAATTATAAATATTTTATAGTGTGGTGAAAATAATTGTTTGAGAAATTATCACAGCGGTGCAAAATAAATTCATAAATAGAACTAAAACAGAATGAAATGGATAAAATGCACTTAAGTAAATGCAAACATTTTATGAGCATCCTTAATGTCCAATTGAAATAATCTAATCTGAAAATTAATGGTTTAGCTAAAACCCATGTTAATATAGCATAGAAATTATCGAAGCGTTTGAAATTTCAATTCAAAATGGGATCAAATTTTTGTATGCAGTACCAAAAATTATGAAATTTGGTAAATTTGATAGTTGTTCGATGCATAGGCAGCAATACTAATATATTATTTTATTAATATTTTTAATAAATTACAAAAAACCTGAATATAATACTTATTACTGAATACTGGCAACACTGCTTTAATGCGAATACCCAAAATGGCCCATTAAGTAGTAAGCGCCGCACATGCTGGCAACACTAAAATCATCGAATTTATGGGAGAGGTGAAGAAATAATTAGGATATGCCAATGCCAAAATGTTTTACACATTTGATTTTTCAAGAGTTTCTCTTGATGATAATAAATAAATAATTCCGTGTAGGTGTGGTTATTAATGTCAGCATCAGACGCTCAAAAGTTATATTAAATGAATTAGGACGAAGAAAGGAACTTATTAGTAATTATACAATTTATTTGAAACTAATAATAGTCATATTTTTGTATTGATATACTCAAGTAAAATCTTTTATATTTTAAATGCACTAGTGCGGCTAATACTTGGCTTCAAAGTAATAGTTGCAGAATCCTTAATAAATCAATGTGAAGAATTTCTTCAAATAAATTATTCTATGTAATTTTATTTTTAGGTTATTTTTAGATTCTGGGGTCCAAAAATTGCCTTAAATGATTTGAGTATTCTATTAACGAAGTCAATCGAATTTGTTGTACATTAAAATATTTCATAAAATTGAGTTTCATTTATGTTTTTATGCATATGAAATAAATATATTTATTTGTTTTATATAAATATTTTATACAAATAATTAGTTACCATAATTAGTTATTACAATAATTAGTTATTTTATACAAATATTAGTTATAACAATTTATACAAATATTTTAGTTATCAAATAAATCATGCACATGTTGTCTACGCATCTTAAATTAAAAAAGTGTACATGAAAAATAATTGAATTCTTTAAACCAATAACTACGTTGGCATATCAAAACATAGCTGGTGAACTTCTAAAATGGATTGTCATTCGGGGTCTGAAAAAGGTGTAATGGCCGGGTCTTATGCTTGAATTTCTAAGAAAAAATCATTAGTCAGGGTCTTAAACATAAAATTTCCACGGAAGAAATCATGAGTCAGGGTCTTAAACTCACGAACACTACCTTAAATCAGAGTTGTAGTTAGATAAGTTTCCTATCTCGTTATCTCTGCTGGAAAGCACGTAAAAAATCAACAAACCAATTTTCGATTCGTTTTCGTTCTCGTTATTTTAGCGTGCTTCTTCATCAAAGGAGGGGAAATAACAAAAGAGAAACAAAGATTGACAGCCTTATAATGTATCACGATACGAAAACGTAATCTTCGATTTTCTTTTGCTTTCCCCTCTTTTTTTCGATTTAACGAAAAAAAGATGAAGAAGAACCACCAAATAACGATAACGGAAACGTAACGAACACTAATCGAAAACTAGGTTTTTGTTGGTGTTTTTTACATGCATTCCCGTGTTCGATTGGAAATCACTTGATAATGTATCACGAATACTTCACGAAAGGGTTGTCAAAATAGACGATAACAAAAAAGCGTTCGTCACAGCAAAGAAGCAGTGCTGCTCTTGAGTGCCGGGAGAGGAGAAGTGAAAGGAGGTAAAAAACGCACATTTTCTGTAGATCCCCACAACAATAAATTGGGAATTGAAACGAACTGAACGAAGAAGTTTCATTATCGGAGCCAGGAATTGGTTTCGAATTTGTTTCGTGTTCGTCAACGTTTTCGTATCGTGATACATTATAAGGCTGTTGGTTATTTAAATTACTATTTACAGCTCTATTCCGAAAATAAACTTTACTATAAATTATATTTCTGCTTTTGTAAATTTCTAGTAAAATTTACTAATTATTGATATTCTGAAAATTTGTTTACAACTGATAAACTTACAGCCTTATAATGTATCACGATAAGAGAACGTAATCTTCGATTTTCTTTTGCTATATCCCCGCTTTTCTTCGATTTAACGAAGAAATTATGAAGAAGAACGCCAAAATAACGATAACGAAAACGTAACGAACACGAATCGAAAACTAGATTTTTGTTGGTGTTTTTTACATGCATTCCCGTGTTCGATTGGAAATCACTTGATAATGTATCACGAATACTTCACGAAAGGATTGTCAAAATTCGACGATAACAAAAACGCGTTGGCGAAAAACCTGGTTTTGGATTCGTGTTCGTTACGCCTTCGTTATAGTTATTTTGATGTGCTTCTTCATCTCTTTTTCGTTAAATCGAAAAAAGAGAGGAAATAGCAAGAGGAAATCGAGGATTGAGTTTCGTTTTCGTGATATTTTATCAGTTTTATAATGTATCACGAAAACGAAACTCAATGTTCGATTTCCTTTTTTTATTTCCCCTCCCTTCTTCAATTTAACGAAAAAAAGAAGACCGCCAGAATAACGATAACGAGAGCATAACGAACACGAATCGAAAACTAGGTTTTTGTTGGTGTTTTTTACATGCTTTCCCGTGTTCAACTGGAAATCACTTGATAATGTATCACGAATACTTCACGAAAGAATTGTCAAAATTCGACAATATCAAAAGCGCGTTCTTCACAGCAAAGAAGTATTGTTGTATATTAAGTTTTATTATCTGAGCTAGGAATTGGTTTCGTATTTGTTTCGTGTTCGCCAACGTTTTCGTATCGTGATACATTATAAGGCTGATAATGTTGTGCTAATACATTGTTTCAGTGCCTCTAAAGCTTGTACGTTTCAGATACAATTTTGTAAACGACGAAAAGTAAAGGTTAAAAAAATTCAAGAAAAAATTCCCCTATTCTCAACTTGTTCCGACCTTAGAGTTGGGAATACATCCCATCTTCTTAAAGTTTCAAATTTAAACATACAGCCGTCAACGCTTTATAAGAGACGTACGTTTTTAAGAGACGCCGGTCGGTCTGGTTGCCCAGCTGTAATTCCTCGTGCAAACAAAGAATGAAAAGTAGAAGAAAATAATGGTCTGATTATGCTGCCTTTAAGGCCTGATTAGTCGTACGTTTTCGTAATTGTTTACTCATTCGAAATTGTTCGGGTTGCAGGGGGTTCAATTGATTATGATGTTGCCGATATCGTCGAACCATGTTCGAAAGTGGGAATTTTGTGGGCATTTTTTTGATGAATTTTATATTTTTATATGGAATATATTTTATATAAATATATTTATATTTTTAAATAGATTTTATATTTTTGATGAATTTTAAATAAAGTATTATTAATTATTATTAATAATTAAGTACTGTTTCTTCGGATTTTAATGGGAAATTCATAATTCATTCAAATTTAATGGCATTCATAGAAATTTCACACTTTGACAGCTGTGCTCATTGGTGTTGTGAACAATTCTTACAAATTCTTACAATATTTGCAAATACAAAAAAAGGAAATGGATTACCAGAGTGATTTAGAGATCTTAAATATAATTAGACTCTACTATGAATGGAAGAATTCGAGGCAAATTAGGCGTTGGCGTGTTCGTCCTATAAACAGAGACCGAGTGAGACATGGTTACTTCAGAAAAGTTTTCAAGAGTATAAAAAATGTGGATGAAGGCCAATTTTTTATACACACAAGAATGACTCGTCCTATTTATGATTTGCTGTTCAATTTGGTCGGCTCCCATTTAGAAAAGCCATTTATCAATAAAACAATTTCAAAATAATATTCGTTTATCAATTATTTATTATACATTTAAAAAATATGAGATCAAAAAAGTTAGGAGGCAAAAGCAAACCAATTCATGGTAGAATGTACTAATTCTATTATCTTCTACTCCCTGCGTCTTCAATTTGTAGCTTCATAGCACATCCTACCATGAATTCGATTGCTTTTGCCTGTTTTACGGAGCACTGCAAACCTATTATTGTGTTGATAATTAAATCACCACAATTATATATTGCGGCGTATTGCGGGTTATCTTCCCTCCTTTTTTTATTATGGTTTTTTAAGGCCACCATAATTTCGTCCTCTATCTCCTTATGACGTCTTTTTGAGCGCTGACCCAAAGGAATAGGATCTGGGCTGGACGATGCCATTGGTGGTGGCGACCATGCAAATGCATCTGTAGGTGGTAGCGGCGATGGCAGCGGCGATGGCAGCGGTGATGACAGCGGTGATGGCCATCGCGATGACGATGATGATGGCGAGTTGCTGGCTATTTCATATATATTACTGGAACTAACCACTCTGTAAGAAATATAGATTTTATTAAAATATATATCCCCTAAACTGAATGAGATCTTAATCGATATTTGACTTACGGTCGTGGAGCCATGTGTGGCTGCAAAAATGACATAGCCTCGTATAGCGTCCATATTGATGTATGGTTGGCTCCACTTCCTGGCTTTGAATTTATTGTACAATAAATCATTTAGCCTAACAAGCTCAATAAGTCTCTCGTCATCCATTTCACGGTAAATATAAATTGAAGTGAAAGCTTGATGTGGCCACTCACTTTTAGTTGTCACTTTGTTCGAATTTGAGAGGATTTTTCGAAACGTAGCCAAATATTAAAATGATTTTAATATTGCGGGGGGAAATTCTCACAACCACACGAACTGCATATAGCTTATGGGTTTTGACATATGAGTTTCGTGTTCGAAAAAGAGCGAACGTACGACTAATCAGGCCTTTACACGAACTCGGCTGAGATGGAGAAATTTGAAAAAATGGGAAATTAGATATCCGAACCGTGTTTCGTGTTTGTTTAGCAATTTTGAAAGCGTTGCCACTAGCATGACACAAACATCTGTATTTGGATATTATCAAATTATTTTGGGTATACTAGCGCAATATTGGAACACATTTATTCATATTACGCACTTCACTACCCCGTTCCCATAATTGTTTATTCTTATGACCAATAAAAGTATTGTATTATATCTTCCAAGTATTTGTTAGTCAATTCGTTACTTTAAAAACATTAAAAACTAATGGCCTTATTACGCAAAAGAGACGATTTAGATAAAGTGTCCCGTGCGAAAGGTCTCTTGCTTTTGTTTTGTATTCCGTATTAAGGCCCAAAATTTATACTGGTATTATAAAATATGTAGACTTGTTTCTTCCATCCTTAAATTGAACATATATTGTTAATAGACCTAATAAACTTCCATTTTCCAATCTTGATCCCTTTTCATAAATTAAACATATTTGACAATTTTCTGACAGGCCATATGTTGTTAAGTATGGGAAATTTTATGATGATAATTGATTCAACATTATTCTTTTAACTTACTTTACCATGTGTCCGTGCAAATTTGTTGTAACGAAAACATTATATTAATATTAAAATCAGAGTTGGGAATTATCGACTGATTTCAACTGTTGATAGTTAGCAACTGAATAGCTTTAACTATCGAATGATTTTTATCATTCATTTATTCATTCATTTACTCGACATATTCGTGTTAAAATCCTGTGTTTTCAACATTATCAACTGATTCGTCTCTTTTCTTTAAGTAATTGGGTATCGGCTTTTATTCTCTGAGATTATTGATTTACTAAGAAATATCAAATAATTGTTTACCGAATGAATTATTTGACAGTTTCTAGTAATTACGAAATACTAAATATTGTATTAAAATATTCTTGACTAAACTATATTGTCCAAGTATGGAACAAGAGAGTGATGCAATATTCTGGAATTGATACAACTGTGCGTAGACCGATTGCGGAGGAGAAACAGGTACTGGAGCGGTTTTTTTGTATAGAACGGGGTAATCCTGGACTAGATTTATGAGCTTTTCCTCTTTCATATTAGCAAATAACAAATATTTCTGTTGTTTACTATAAATTTTACGCAAGATGTTTTCAAAAATGTACAAACTGGTGCCAGATTGAGTTTCATGGTCAATGTCTCGATTACGGACAATTGACAATTGCAAAGTAGCACTTAAGACAGCATAATAAGGCCATAAGTGATAAACAACGGATGCGAATGTTATTCGCTTCCCGACGCTACCACTGTTTTCTCATTCCCTGTATTGGTATACAGATGCCTCTCGGTGTTTAACGTGAGTGCCTGCCGTGTTGGCTTAAACTCACGGTGGGCCTACCCACACTCGGGATTACTAGGTAGACATTATGAACTACCTTATATACGGGCAATCATCGGCCACGGCTGCAACTTTGCCCTATTGCACCTTATGTGTACCTATGGAATGCCTGGGACACAGCAGACATTCCTCGCAGGTTAGCGATCGAGGCCTATTTAAAACCTCTGCCGGTGTTTGGCCACCGGCTGCCGAGTTGTCGGAGGCTGCCTCCTCACGCAACTCTACGCGGAGACTCTTTGGTCTCTACCCGCGTAACTTTGGGTGGTACCAACAACCACCACGAAGCTCTCAACTTGTGAGAAGCCTACCCACTGATGCACTATATATGTGGGCTTTGGATTAGCGGGGGTCGAAGACCCTATACCTTGTGCACCACCCGTGGTACCATTTTCGAGCCTTTGGTAAGGCCTCGGAACTAGTCTGCGTAGTTCATTGGCAGTGAACTAGTGCAGGCCAGACTAGTCACTGCTATTTTGTCGCCTGAATCCACGACGGGACTGGCACCCGATGTATTGGTATACACATATTCTCTCCTTTTAGTTTATGGTATGAGCGGAATTTGAAACTTTAAGTCTGTAAACCCTAAATCAAATAGGAACGATGATCCGCCGTTCCTAAAGTGATAAATGACAACGGAAATAAGATAACTTCAAAAATCATACTTTGTGTGGATGTAAACTTACCATTTTGCTATTTTTCTTTTCTTTTCAAAAAAAAATTACTGTTATTGACCAAGAAAAATTCCGAGGTAAAAGCACACGGAATAAACTCATGAAGTCGTTTTTATATAGCCACCTTCTTAATTAATTTGAAACAACACTTTTTCGCGATGACGGTTTCTGTAAAGTTTGTGCTGCACTAGTCTCTATGGCGCATATTCATAGTCCATTTTAGTACCACACTAAGTATGAACTTTGATTTAGCTTATACTAAAGTTATTCATAGTCGATTATTATTATCGAGTATTATCTGCCTAGTATCGAATTAAAATTTAGAAACAACTCGGCCGGTCACTAAGTAGATGCTAAAGCAATATTGTGTTCAAAAAAAAAATTCTTCCATTATCAGTAATTGGCAACACTACGCCGAATATGAATAATCATAAGTATTTGGCAACACCAATGTCATTTATGAGAAGAAGTGAAAAAGATTTGCAAAGGTATGGAACAAATAGAACGCGACTTTGCGATTTTTGACGATATGGAAATACTGTCTGACGTAGACATTATCAGAAGAAAAAGGAAAATATACAAAGAACGTCTGGATCCCTTTACAATGGATGAGGATGAATTTTACTCCAGATATAGATTCGACAAAACCACAGCCCAGTTCATAATTGATATGTTGGATTGGGATAATCCCAAAAACAACAGGGGTCTTCCAATTCCTTTCAGCTTGCAGGTGCTATGCACTCTGCGTTTTTTGGGGCGAAATGTTCATCAGAGTGATACAGGTCAGTAAGACACTTCTTATCCGTTCTTATCTTCAGACGTATGAATATATTTTCAGCTGATTTGCATGGATTGTCTCAACCAACCGTAAGCAGAATAATAAAATATGTCACTGAGAAGATTGCCTTGCTTCTACCAAATTTTATTCAGTTTCCC
>CAWZZZ010000098.1:5000-17394 GCA_963966595.1 Physocephala rufipes
CGATGAGGGGTAATCACGATCTTCAAGCTACGCCACACATAGAATCTAGGCTACAAAGTGCTATTGCATTCGTCGTTTGTCGATTGGTCAGTTGGTTGCCGGTATTCTTTAAGGTCCCTGACGTGAGCAACAAGCTTCTTTGAGTTTTCGAGGTTGCTAAGCTGGACAATAACCGGTGACGTATATCTTATGATTCGATATGGTCTGTCGTACTTCGGAGCCAATTTTGCTGTGAATTTTTCTGCTGCTTTTGATAACGGGTGCGTTTTTACTAGCACCAATGTTCCTACTGCTGGATTCCACTGTCTTCGCCGTAAATTGTAGTATCGGCCTTGATCCTTTGCTGCTCTCTCCAGATTTCTTCGAACGATGTGAAAAACCTCTTGTAAGCGATTCTCTTTGTACTCGGGACTCTGTGGAGCGGTTCCTATGCCTGTGGTAACTTCGCCGAAAAGTGTTCTTGGTAATCGCGGTTCTCGTCCCTGGGTGAGGAAAGCTGGACTGAACCCGGTTGATTCTGATGTCATAGTATTGATGGCCAATGAGATTTCTGGGATGAATTCGTCCCACTGTGTTTGCTTGTTGTTGGTTACCTGGGCTAAAATTCTTTTGACATTCCTGTTCGCTCTTTCTGTTGGGTTCTCTTGCGGTGTGTATGGAGCTGTGAATTGATGACTGATTCCGAGATCCTGGAGAAATCGCTGAAACGGCCTGCTGCTGAACTGAACGCCGTTGTCTGTGATGAGCACTTTCGGCACTCCATATCTCGCCAGTATTCTCTCTCTGAAAGCCTTCTTCAGGCTTGTCATAGTTGCTTGTCGTAGTGGTACTATTTCTGTCCATTTTGAAAATTTATCGAAGAAGACCAAAATCATTGTGTTTCCGTGTTTCGACCTTAGTAAAGGTCCGATGAAGTCTGCGCATACGATAGACCATGGCTCCTGAGGTAACTGCGTAAGCATCTTTCCAGCTATCTTGTCCTGCACTGGTTTGTATCTCTGACACGATTCGCAACAGCGTACATGCTTCCTTATATCCCTAAACATACCTGGCCAGTAGTATAGATTGGTTATTCTCGACACCGTCTTCCTAATTCCTGGGTGACCTGCACTTGGAGCATCATGGTTTTCCTCAAGGACTCGTTTCTTTAGATAATTTGGAACACAAAGTTTCCATGCCGCGCAATCTTCGTCGTTTGACTGTCCAGGGATATGCCGATATAGTTGCCCGTTTTCAATAATGTAGTCAGGAAATTTTTCTGGATTTTTCTTGACTTCTGCCATTTTAGTTGCAATCCAGTTGCACTTTTCCTCGCTCGTCGAAACCTTGTTGAGACTCTCCAACGGCTGTCTCGAGAGTGTATCTGCAACAACGTTCCATTTTCCTTTCCGATACTTCACGTCAAATTTGTATTGTTGTAGTTCCAGTGCCTCTGTCGTGTCTTCCATACTCTCAACATCTATCTCTACGTCTGTTGTTCGAAGTGTAGAACATGTTATTATTTCCTCCGTTTGTGTCTTGGTCCCCAAAGTTATGGTTTCTCCACCACAGCTGAATGTAGCTCCGATGTTGGTGAGGAAATCGAGACCAAGAATTACGTTGTCCGTGGCATCGCGAAGTATTAACAGTGGCATTGTACATTGCTCTGTGCCCAAACGTATGCAAATATTCAGAGCTTCTTTAATCACCTTCATAGTTCCGTCAGCCATTTTAACTTTCACTTCCGTCCTCATGATTTCGCCGACGACCATCATGGCTGCCGTTTCGCTGATAAAGCTCCTTGATGCTCCTGTGTCAATCGTTGCAGTGAAGAGCTCCCTTCCCAAGGCAACTTTGGCGAATATTCTGTCTTTGGAGACGCCTAAGCATTTCGTTGGATACGAGGAGTGGTTGTTTTCATTGGCTCCAACAGCCCTCGCCAACTGCTGGACACCCAAAGCGTTTCCCTTCCTGCAGCATTCCACTGTCTTGATTCCTTGTTTTCCACATTCCCAGCAAAACAACTTCCATTCGTTGCGGCAGTTTCGTCGGAAGTGACCATTTCCTCCGCATCTCCTGCAAGCCGTGCGCGGATCGATTCTTGATCCGACAGGCACAGAAGACATCATCCTGTTTGACTCTGGCAGCTGCCGGCGTTGAATTGGAATAATCCGTGAAGTTTCCGGCTCTTGACGAATTCCTTCAAAATCATCTGCGAGCGCTATTAATTCTTCTAGTGATGAGAAATCGCTTCTTCTGATATATAGAAGATAGTCCCGCTGACTATTTCTATATATCCGTTGTAGTTTTTGCTCTCCAGTGTAACTTACATGTCGCATTAATGTTTGCATGGCCAAAACATAATCTTTGTATTTTTCTCGTGCTCCTTGTACTCTCTTGCGTATATTGTCTTCCAGTTCTTCAAAATATCGAGATGGCAAAAAGAATTTCAAGAAATCTTGTTTAAATAATTCCCATCCCAGTGGGCCATCCGCGATTATTATTCCTAAACCAAGTGAGAGCTTTGTCCTTTAAAAGCTCTGGCATGGTTCGTGGCAATAAATGTTTAGGCAATTCATACGCCTCAGCGAGCTCTTCGATTCTTTCTATAAAACTAATGGGGTCTTTGCCCCCGTCATATCTACATGACCACTTACGTACCTTGTCCATGACTTCTGAATAGTTCATGGTATTACGAGGTGAATATACTCTTTCCTGTACCGTTGATATGTTGCCAAATGTGCCTGATGTCTCCTTTGTGTCAACTCTCTGATGACAATCCTTCGGAATCGCCCCTTGTGGTGCCTGGTGTATCGTCGGAGGAGCCAGTTTCGCCGTGGGTGAAACTGCCCGGTGCCACTGTGTTTCCAATGCGCCGAGACGCTCGATCACTGCGTCTGGCAAATCGCTCGAAGTGATGAATCTAGTCAATAACCTGCGGAGCTCATCGGATTTACCGTAAGACTCGATTCCGAATTCTTCCAGTATTTTCTGCAAAGCCTCCTTTGGTACATTGTACACCCAGCTTTTCCCCATGTTGAAATTTTGTTAATTCGCGTTATATTATTTCGTGGTAGTTGTTTATTTATTTTTACTGTTGAGTTTCAGTTTCTGCTTCTTGTTTTATTTTCCAAGGTTTTTAAATTTAAATGTTTTCCCGTTTATAATTACATTGTTTTTTTTTCTCTCTGTGTGTTTCGGCGATTATATCAAAATTTTTTTTTAATTAAATATATTTATTCCCTTTTTTAAATTTTATTTTTTTTTCTCTCAAATTTCGAGATCTTAAATTTTTTTTTAATTTATATTTTTGTTCGCTTTAACTTTCTATATTTTTTACGATCCAGTTTTATTCTTTTTTTCAATAAGTTTTTTTTCAAAGCATGAATTGTTTTTTTTTAATTTTAGTTATTATTAAAAAATTTTATAAATCTAATTTTTTTTAGATTTTAACTATTGTTTCTTTTTTTATTATTTTTAGTTTGAATTTTTATTACCTTTGATTTTAAATAAGTTCTTTATTTTTTTTCTTGATTTTTAATTTGTTCCTTATTTTTTTTAAACACTTGTATCGGTTTTTTTTTAAATTCTTTGTCATTTGTTTCGTGTTAATTTTAATTTGCTTCTTTAGCTGTTTTTATTTTCTTCGTGTTTGGTTCACTTTTTTTAATTTCCCGTTTTTTTTACTGCTATTCACTCTGTAATCTTTTTCGTTTTCTTGTTCCGGATTTTCTGTTTTTTTATTTTCTGATTTTACTGTTTTAAAATATTTATTTTATTGTCCACTGTTTTATTATTGTTTTCACGTAATTTGTTTAGCTTTATTTATAAATTTTCTTTCACTTTGTAGTTTTTTCGATTTCTGTTCACCGTATTTCGCTGGTTTCAAAAAAAAATGCTCGCAACACTTTTCAATTCCAGAGTCCCTGCTCGGGCGCCATTTTGTAACGAAGTTTTTCTTGCCTTGCCGGGGTATTACTCGCCGGTGCCAGGATTTTACTTATTTTTAATAAATATAACAAAAACAGTGTCTTTTATTTTCTTCTTTTTTTCTTTATTTACTTATTCCTAGTTTTACATGAATTTGTTGCTTTTTGTATACATATAGATATATATTTAGAGACTTATGTCTATGTGTATTTGGCATATAGCAATCTATATGCATAGACTTATGTCTATGTGTATTTGGTGTTTCTGTGTTCGATAATTTTTTCGTATCTCTTAAACTAACAGAGATATTATTTACTAAGAATTAAAAATATACTGAGATAATATTAGCCGACACTCGAAAGCTCTCAACTAATATTATGTCTACTAGTAACCAGGAAAAATACTAAGATAATATTAGCCGACACTCGAAAGCTCTCGACCAATATTATGTTTACCAGGAATTAACAAAATATACTATGATAATATTAGTCGACACTCGAAAGCCCTCGACTAATACTATATTTACCAGGAATTAACGAAATATACTATGATAATATTAGCCGACACTCGAAAGCTCTCGACTAATATTATATTTACCAGGAATTAACAAAATATACTATGATAATATTAGCCGACACTCGAAAGCTCTCGACTAATATTATATTTACCAGGAATTGAAAATATACCAGAATAATACTAGCCGACACTCGAAAGCCCTCGACTAATACTATATTTACCAGGAATTAACAAAATATACTATGATAATATTAGCCGACACTCGAAAGCTCTCGACTAATATTATGTCTACCAGGAGTTAACAAAATATACTATGATAATATTAGCCGACACTCGAAAGCTCTCGACTAATATTATATTTACCAGGAATTGAAAATATACCAGAATAATACTATGATAATATTAGCCGACACTCGAAAGCTCTCGACTAATATTATATTTACCGCGAATGTAACAACGTCTCACCTGATGCAGATTTTCCAAAGAGGACTATTCTAATTATTGTCCCTCTTTTATAGCAAATTTTAGAATAGTTGCTTATTTACTCGTTAGAATTACCGTTTTCGAATTATGTGTTCAAAGTCCAATTTCTAAAATATCTGCATTTCAGATGTTGTTGTTGCCTAAGAATTTGTATATGTTCAAAGTCTAATTTACAAAACATCTGCATTTCAGATGTTGTTGTTGTCCATGATTTTGCTTTACTCTTTCTGTTCTTTGTTTTATAACTTCTTTCAATGAGAGAATGCATTGCCGTCGGCAGAGGTTTGATGCACATTTCAGTCAAACCTCTGCTGGAATTGTTGCTATATTCCTCGCTAGTGGAGGATAGATTCACTTCAGGCTCAGGCGACATGTAGGCAGTGACATGTAGGCATGTCTAAAATTTATGAGGAAAATTAATTTTCCTCATAATATATATATATATATATATATATATATATATATATATATATATATATATATATATATATATATATATATATATATATATATATATATATATATATATATATATATATATATATATATATATATATATATATATATATATATATATATATATATATATATATATATATATATATATATATATATATATATATATATATATATATATATATATATATATATATATATATATATATATATATATATATATATATATATATATATATATATATATATATATATATATATATATATATATATATATATATATATATATATATATATATATATATATATATATATATATATATATATATATATATATATATATATATATATATATATATATATATATATATATATATATATATATATATATATATATATATATATATATATATATATATATATATATATATATATATATATATATATATATATATATATATATATATATATATATATATATATATATATATATATATATATATATATATATATATATATATATATATATATATATATATATATATATATATATATATATATATATATATATATATATATATATATATATATATATATATATATATATATATATATATATATATATATATATATATATATATATATATATATATATATATATATATATATATATATATATATATATATATATATATATATATATATATATATATATATATATATATATATATATATATATATATATATATATATATATATATATATATATATATATATATATATATATATATATATATATATATATATATATATATATATATATATATATATATATATATATATATATATATATATATATATATATATATATATATATATATATATATATATATATATATATATATATATATATATATATATATATATATATATATATATATATATATATATATATATATATATATATATATATATATATATATATATATATATATATATATATATATATATATATATATATATATATATATATATATATATATATATATATATATATATATATATATATATATATATATATATATATATATATATATATATATATATATATATATATATATATATATATATATATATATATATATATATATATATATATATATATATATATATATATATATATATATATATATATATATATATATATATATATATATATATATATATATATATATATATATATATATATATATATATATATATATATATATATATATATATATATATATATATATATATATATATATATATATATATATATATATATATATATATATATATATATATATATATATATATATATATATATATATATATATATATATATATATATATATATATATATATATATATATATATATATATATATATATATATATATATATATATATATATATATATATATATATATATATATATATATATATATATATATATATATATATATATATATATATATATATATATATATATATATATATATATATATATATATATATATATATATATATATATATATATATATATATATATATATATATATATATATATATATATATATATATATATATATATATATATATATATATATATATATATATATATATATATATATATATATATATATATATATATATATATATATATATATATATATATATATATATATATATATATATATATATATATATATATATATATATATATATATATATATATATATATATATATATATATATATATATATATATATATATATATATATATATATATATATATATATATATATATATATATATATATATATATATATATATATATATATATATATATATATATATTGTAACGAGTTTTCTTTTCCAGCTGGGGTAAGTTCAGCGGCCCCAAGGTCCATATCAGAAGGGCCTCGCAAACCTCCTGATTTCTTGCTTAAAATAGAATTAAACCTAGAACGGTTCGCACGACTGTCGAGTTACAACAGTCTATTAACTGGCTTTCGAAGGTAGCTCAGCTCGGTCGATGATGCAGTTGATACTTAATGAATATTACAAATTATCATAAGGCAAAGTGCCTTGCAACTGAAGGTTGCTCACAAAACAATCGCAGGCCAATTGCCTGACAGCAGAAAAAGCTCTTTACAAATTCCAAGACTGGCCAAATGCCAGAGAGCTGAAGGCTGCGTACAATCTGTTGGTCAGGGGAAATGCCTAAAATACAAAGAGGCAGGTCTAATGCCTGACAGCAGAAGGCTGCTTACAAACTGGGGTGAAGGGTTTCCTAAAATATACGAGTCGGTTTATGCGAGTCTCAGGTTATGAGACTGCCACTAGAGTTGATTCACTGGAGGCCAGTATGGTAACCAGGACGGCAAAAAAGCTGGAGACCAGTAGACAGGTTACGTGGTCACCAGGAAATTAAACAAGAGTCAAGGCAAAGCCTTTTGCTGGCGGCCAGTAGACAGGTTACGTGACCACCAGAAAAAAACAAGAGTCAAGCAAAGCTTTTTGCTGGCGGCTAGTAGACAGGTTACGTGACCACCAGAAAAAAAAATCGGATTTAAGGCAGAGCCCTTTTGCTGGCGGCCAGTAGACAGGTTACGTGACCACCAGAGAAAAAATCAAAAGGTGAAATGTATTAAGGTGGAACTCCTTTAGCAGCAACCAGTCGACAAATGACGTGGTGCAAATCAGAACTGAAGCAAATTCAGGCTTAGACAGGAGTTGTTTACTTGACGGCCAGTCGAAAAATGACGTGGTAGCCAGTCCACAACCAAAGTTAAAGCTTGATGCTAAAATTCTAAGGTAATAATTTACCCTTGCGGAGCTCGCTTGTATTGAGTCAACGGTGTGCTTATGTGCATATATCTTCTTAAACACCATGTGAATTATAAGCTGTGGTGGTTGGCAAAAGCTAAATACTTTCAGTTTCCTATTTTAGTTTTGTGATGTCACTACAAACACGTTTGTGATAAATCGTGACATCACTTTTCGGTGTGGCCGTCTTTTGTCTGCCGGTTTGTCGTTATGTTCGTCAACTTAATTTTAATTATGAAAAAATGTTTGTTTAGTTCGAGGTTCGAACCGTCATACTTTCGCACCTGAGTGTGCGATGTCATACGCTATGCTATTTACTGTCGGTAGTTACTATGATCTATAGTTGAGTTTTTAGCAGACTACTCTGCTAAGCTCATTGTAACAATTGTGGTTGTTACAGTCTACCTCTGCTTCGGGTAAGGAAAGCGGAAAAGAGCAAGCTGTGCTCAAGTAATTTAAATTTCATGTTCGGTAGTGGGAGCTTGAGTAGCTCAGGATAATTCAATATATAAAAAAAATAATATAAAATTAATTAGGTAATATAAATAAAATTAATAATATAAAATTAATAAGTAGCTTCAAGTTAATTCAGGAATATAAAATTACTTAACGGTAGCTTAAAGTAGTTAAAGTTGGGGTTTTTTTGAAGCAAGTAGCTTAATTCAAGTAGGTAATTCAATTTTTTTTGTAAATAATTTAAATCAAAGTTATAATTTAATTATAACATAATTTAGTTTACGGTGGTACTGGCGATCGGTTGTCATTAATGGGAATGACGCGTGATGTTTCGCACGTTGTAATTTCTCGCCGTCGTTTGATGTGCTGCGGTACCAACTGTATTTCGACGATCGGGTGCCAGTCCCGTTGCAGTGGAGGCACAAAATGGCAGTGACTAGTCTCGCCTGCACTAGTTCACTGCCAATGAAATAACGCAGACTAGTTCCGAGGCCTTACCAAAGGCTATAAAATGGTGCCACGGGTGATGCGCATCGTATAGGGGTCCTTCCTACCCCGCTAATATAAAGCCCACAAATATAGCGCATCGTGGGTAGGCTTCTCACTTGTGAGAGCTTCGTGGTGGCTGTGGTTGCCACCCAAAGATACGCGGGTAGAGACCAAAGTGTCTCCGCGTAGAGTTGCGTGTGGAGGAGGCCGCCTTCCCCAACTCGGCTGCCGGTAGCCACATTCCGGAAGAGGCTTTAGATAGTGCCTCGATCGCTTACCTGCGAGGAAGTCCTGCTCCGCCTCAGGCTTCCATAGGTACATATATAGTGCAACAGGGCAAAGTTGCAGCCGTGGTCGTTGGTTGCCGATATAAAGGTATTCATAGTGTCTACCTAGCAACCCCGAATGTGGGTGGGCCCACCGTGGACTTAAGCCAATCATGGCAGGCGTCCACGTAAAGCACATGGCAGAAATCTGTATTTCGACGAATTCTTTGCGGCGTATTCTGCTGATGGAGTTGGAGGCGGTTCGGACGGTGTTGGTGCAGGTTTGGTATCTGGCGATTTTCTGGCCGGTATGACTACTCGTTTTCAATGCTTCTTCTGGCCTACGGCGCTGCTGGGCTTTTGCTTTCAGCATTGTTACGTCTCAATAAAGGCGATGCGACCCGTCTTACGGGTGCTGGGTTGATGACGGGCTTCAGCTCGCGGCGGATTGCGAGCCCCGTTTCCCCAAGTACCATACTTATAACTTTCGCCTTAGTGCGGGGTGCGGTGCCGACCTGTGTTTGTTGAGGAGGCCGGTATTTTTTCGGTGGTGATGCGCTTTCGCGAAATTGTGATAGTCTTTCCTCTTTTTGTCGGTATCGCTTTATCATTGTGTTTGATGCAAACCTGTTGAGTGGTGTCGGACATTGAGGTATTTGAGCCAGTGTAATCCTTGACATCTTGTATATGCATCTTCCACGTCTTGCTTGGTGAGTCTGGAGATGCGGCAAATTCGATTGGCCAACCTGTGGAGTAAGGGCTTGTCCGGCAATGCTGAATTGGCAGTTGAGCTTCGGTAATAGGTCCATGCCGATTATAAGGTCTTCCTGTAAGCCTGGTAGGAAGTACACGGGATGCCGTACTTTCAAGGCGCCAATCTGTATGGTTACGATGTAGCTCTGTGTAATAGTGATCAATTGGTTGTTGGTCAACGTAAGTGCTTTACTCTCCTTGACCACCGGAGTATCCTGCCGTACGAGATTCTTGAAGTTGTCGCTTATGAACGTCAGCGAGGCCCCCGTATCAATGGTGGCCCTCAGTGGTCGGTTGTTGCAGATTAACTGGACGCGGTACATGTCGTAACCGCTGGTGTTACTCCGCCGGTGGGTTGAGTCATCAGCCGGTGTGTTGCGACACTGGCAATCGCGAGTCATAATTCCAGTTTCTCCGCAAAACGAGCAGAACAAAATTCTTGTCCCTTTGCAATTAGTTCTGGTGTGTCCTGGCTGTTTGCATTTCCAACAATGCGTTTCTCGTGAGTAGGGTGTCATGGCTACCCAGTTCGAGACATGTGGACGCGATTGGGTTTTGACTTCCTCGCCACGGATGTGTTCGTATTCGTCGGTTTGTGCCATTAATGTGTCGAGGTTGTTAAAGTCGCCACGCCGAATGTAAAGGCGATATTCGGGACGCAAACCTTCATATATTCTATCAATTTGGTTTTCATATTTCAAACGCGGATGCTGACGTACCATGGTCATCATGCTCATTATATAATCCTTAGCACGCTCTCTGCCACCTTGTCGTCGTCGTATAATATCTTCTTCTAGACGTTGAAGATGGCGTGGCGGAAGAAAGAATTTATATGCGGCTTCTTTGAACTGTTCCCACGACGTAACTTCTCCTCGTTTATAGCGCCACCAATCTTTGGCGCGTTCTCTTAGTAATTCATTGAGTGATAGTATGAGCTGGTCGTGCGGTATACGGTAGCAATCGGCCAATTCTTCCATATTTTCAATGAAATCTAAAATGGAGCGGGTGCCGTTGAAATGAACATTCCACTTACGTACGGTGTTCATTAGGTCGGGTATTGCCGGTGTATTTGCTGCCGTATTCGTTTCTGTAGTTGTCATGGCCGGTATGCACGCTGCTGTTGTAGGGTATGCAAATGAAGTGGTAGTTTGCGGTGCCATAATGCTCATGGTTGGTGTCGGGCTCGATGTACGTATTGGACTTTTCTTTTCTTCCCGTTTTAGTTTTAGGAAATTACTCAAACGCTGTCGCATTTCTCGCATGGTGCCATCTGTTGCTAGACCAAGCAATTCCATTTGTGTTTCTAACTCCTCTTTCTTTAGTTTGTAGATAAAGCTTAGTTGTTGTGGTAAGGTTTCTTCCTTGTTCGTGTCTTCTATGTTGGAACCGCCCTGTGATGAAGGCGGTCCCTGCTCGGGCGCCATTTGTAACGAGTTTTCTTTTCCAGCTGGGGTAAGTTCAGCGGCCCCAGGGTCCATATCAGAAGGGCCTCGCAAACCTCCTGATTTCTTGCTTAAAAAAGAATTAAACCTAGAACGGTTCGCACGACTGTCGAGTTACAACAGTCTATTAACTGGCTCAGCTCGGTCGATGATGCAGTTGATACTTAATGAATATTACAAATTATCATAAGGCAAAGTGCCTTGCAACTGAAGGTTGCTCACAAAACAATGGCAGGCCAATTGCCTGACAGCAGAAAAAGCTCTTTACAAATTCCAAGACTGGCCAAATGCCAGAGAGCTGAAGGCTGCGTACAATCTGTTGGTCAGGGGAAATGCCTAAAATACAAAGAGGCAGGTCTAATGCCTGACAGCAGAAGGCTGCTTACAAACTGGGGTGAAGGGTTTCCTAAAATATACGAGTCGGTTTATGCAAGTCTCAGGTTAGGAGACTGCCACTAGAGTTGATTCACTGGAGGCCAGTATGGTAACCAGGACGGCAAAAAAGCTGGAGACCAGTAGACAGGTTACGTGGTCACCAGGAAATTAAACAAGAGTCAAGGCAAAGCCTTTTGCTGGCGGCCAGTAGACAGGTTACGTGACCACCAGAAAAAAACAAGAGTCAAGCAAAGCTTTTTGCTGGCGGCTAGTAGACAGGTTACGTGACCACCAGAAAAAAATCGGATTTAAGGCAAAGCCCTTTTGCTGGCGGCCCTTTCTGCTGGCAAAGCCCTTTTGCTATATATATATATAT
>CAWZZZ010000099.1:2500-22910 GCA_963966595.1 Physocephala rufipes
GCAATATTTGTTTAACGATGTTTCTGTTGTCACCTGATAACATTAAATTATTAAATTACTTGTGAGAACGGAAATGAACGATTTCATGGGAATGGAATGCAGAACGTGGACAAAATTGCAACGTTGATAAAAATAAATTTTATGACATTTAAACCCAAAATATTTGGTAAAATAAACAAAATAAATTCGAAGTTGAACATCCTCCCCGGCATTGAGCGACTTTTGCTCAATCTAGATTACTTGGATTCGGACGAATTCGTTATCGACGGAGGCGTTGGTAGACACTATGTCGTTTTGTTGTTCCTCTGAATACCTTTGCAGATCTTCTATTTGGGTTGATGTATGAAATTTTTGACGCAGTCTACAGCCGAGAATTGATCCAACAATTATTATGATGATAAGGTTTCCGTATCCGAGGGAATAGTGATGAATGTCATGGTTTCGAATCCCTTTGGGATTATCTATCTCAAAATTTGAAACTTCTTGCATCAATTTTGTTAACTGAGGAATCTGGGTTGTTGTCTGTACACGGAAGATGGAATGTTGTGACGTTGTTGTTTCTTCAGATGGGTATCTGAATTGTTGTATTACGCTGACATTTATAGATGGAATGTATGAGGCATATCGACTCACTTCGATGGATTGATGCCCCTGAATAGGCAACGAGGGAAGTTTGATGGTGCATCCTTCTTCAATTTTTAGGATTCCTGACTGTTCCAGCACAAGTTGAGTCAGATTGTCATCGCATACGGCGTTCAGGAGTGTTTTATTTTTCATGGCGTAGACCCAGTTATTTGGATTATGAAGTCGAACCCAGTAGGATGGTATGTTTACTGGTTTAATATTGCATGATGCTAAATTTTGTGCATCATCGAGAAGATTAACTTCGCAAGATGCTGTGGAAGAACCTCGTTTTAAAACTGGCTTCTGTGGTCTACACAGATGGTCATTCTTCTTTATTGTAAGACATTGTTGGAGTTCTGCTTCAGTTAACGGATAGTATTGATGTAGGTTTACCATTAAATATGGTGTGGATGGAGTTATTATATTGAAACCTGCAGCGCCTTTTCAGGGAATTGGCGTGAGTTTCAACAGCTCAAATGACTCTATTGAAATAAGTGGAATTCTCACTTTAAAAATGATGTACGTCTCTGTTATTTGACTCTCTATTAACATTAGTTGGTAGAATTTTAGAAGTTCATCGGAGAGTAAAGGCAGCCTCATTGCCTTCGGCATCCTGGTTTGAATCTTTATTAGCTCTGCTTGAAGTGTGTCTGGAGGAATTAGTTCTGGATTGATTTGTCCTTGATGTGAGTCAACCAATATTGCAACCAAAGAGTTTTGTATTCGCTGGTAATTAGTTAAAATCACTAGTGAATGCAATGACATCTCATAAAATTTACGTCGCAATTCTTCTATTTTAAGGTGCTGCTTGATTCTTGCTATTTGGGAGTTGACATATTGAATTATGTCTTTTATTTTGTTGAATTCTCCTTCAATATCGTCTTGATTCTTTTGCATAATATGTAGTGTCGTGTCAATGAAAGACGTTTGGTTTCGTATTGCCGAGGTCAGGCGTTTTTCGTTAGAGTAGATTGTGTCAATAGTAGTGGCTAATTCCTCGGCATATTCGGAGTCAAGGACGCCAAAAAGACTTCGTGCAACATTGCCTATGATGTTCATTGCACCTCTTTTATTTCTTCAGGCACTTTCTGATGTTAGTAATTTGTTTGTTTGCTCTATGTCGTATCTTAGGCGTTGTATTTGCTTTACTACGCTGGGACAGGCAATATCTATATCCTGACTTGTCTCACATAGTTTCTCTAATGAATTTAAGTAATGCGTGATTGTTTCGAATTCTGCCCGATACGGCTGTAATTTGAAGAAGTTAATTAAGGTCCAGTTGCTTGCAATAATTCCAGCCGAACCAAGATTTTCAAAGTATATTCCCGGATCATTATGAAATTGCTGCACTTGTACATTTTTACACTGTCCTAAGGATGCAAATAACAATACCAAAAGGGTGTTAATTATTACTGAGCCCATATTAAGGCGTTTTTTCTTGGTTTTGTGGTTACTCTCATCCGGTTCGTTTCGCTTTGATGGTTTTTGGTCTGTCTCACTGTGATCTTGATGGTTAGAGGTTTGCTGATCACTTGAATCGATATCTGATGACGAAGGTTCTATGGGTAGTGGTGCTAGTTTGTGTACGGGGCGTCTTATAATGTTTGTTGAGGTTCGAACATCAACCACTCGTACCAAGCCATCATTGCCGTGGATCACCTTAAGAACGCGCCCTAATGACCATTTTAGTGGTGGCAGGTTATCATCCTTTATAACTACCAAAGTGCCAGGCGTAATGTTGTGGCATTCCTTTCTCCATTTGTAACGATGTTGGAGTTGATTAAGATATTCTAGGCTTCTCCAGAATTCTGCCTTTAAATGTGTGACATGCTTCCATCTTGTTGCTAATGTTGACTGATTTGGACTTGCATTTGGATCTATTATGGATACAAGCGGCTCGCCAATTAAAAAATGTCCCGGAGTTAAAGCGGTGTAGTCGTTAGGATTCGATGACATTGGTGTTATTGGTCGCGAGTTTAATATAGCCTCTGCTTCAATTATGACCGTTTCTATTTCCTCATATGTTAAAGAGGCTGATGATAGAATTTGCTGCAATAAGTGTTTTGCTGATTTCACCGCTGCTTCCCACAGTCCGCCGAAATGAGGTGCTCTTGGGGGAATTAATAAGAATTCAATGTTTTTCTTACTGCATTCGCTCACTATCTTCTCTTGTCCCATTTTGGATTGTACGACATCTTGCAGTTCTTGCAGTTGATTCTTAGCCCCTACGAAGTTTGTTGCGTTGTCACAATATATTTTCTGGCAGTGTCCGCGACGTCCCATGAATCGTTTAAGAGCACCAATAAAGGCCTCTGTCGACAGATGAGAGACTAACTCCATATGAACTGCCTTTGTGGCAAAACAACAGAATACAGAGACGTAAGTCTTTTGTGGACGCTTGCCCCGTATTTTGAAGTGTGTCCAGACTGGTCCGAAAAAGTCCACTCCCGTATTGATGAACGGTCGTGCTGGTTGGACACGATCCGTTGGCAAATTGCACATTATTTGTGTAAGCATCTTGGGTTTCATTTTGGCGCACTTGACATACTCTTGTACGACTGACCGGGCTAGCGTTTTCCCTTTTATGGGCCAAAATCGTTGTCTGGTAATAGATAAAAGTGTTTGTGGACCAACGTGGAGGTGTTCCTTATGAAGATCCCTCAGCAGCATTTTAGTAACAGGGTGACGGTATGGTAAAATCATTGGATGTTTTGCATCATAATTTAACAAAGAGGGTTCTAATCGTCCCCCTACCCGTAGAATACCATCTGCGTCAATGAACGGAGCCAGGCTAATTAAGGAGCTATCTCGATTGACTGTCTTGTGTTTTTGTAGAGTTTTGATATCCTCTGTAAATTCTATTTGTTGTATTATTTTGAGAATGTAATGAAGAGCCTTTTCCATTTCGGTTGAATTAGGCGTGACGGCTTGTCTGCTGGACTTCGCTCTCGTGGTCATCCGAAGCATGTACGCTATGACTCTCTGTAATCGTCTGAATGAGTTGCTGTGCTTAATGTTCATCAATATGTCGTCCGCTGCATTGGTGTGTGAGACTAAAACTGCATCGATGTTTTTACGGCGCTCTAAGCTGCATTCTGGATGTGCTGTTGGTTGAGAGGGCCATAGACATTCAGCACCATGCAGAAATATAGGACCGTAAAACCAGAGGTTGTTCTCGGCAATTTTCCGTGGAGTCAAGCCTCTTGACACTATATCAGCCGGATTTTGGTGAGATTCCACGTATCTCCATTGTTTAGTTATCGTATTACGCTGAATAGAGGCGACTCGATTAGCCACGAATGTGTGATAATTTGCCGAACTAGCGTTAATCCATCCAAGAACAGCCGTTGAGTCAGTCCATAAATAAATTATTTCCTTGTCGATGTTTAGATCTTGTTGAATTCTTCGCATCAGGTCTGCTGCTAGTTTTGCAGCGCAAAGCTCCAATCTTGGTAGAGTTATTTGCTTGACTGGTGCAACCTTTGATTTGGCACACAGGAATCGTATTATGCCAGTGCCTTTCCAGTCGACAGTCCTCACATACGCCACAGCTCCATACGCTTGCTCTGAAGCATCTGCAAAAAAGTGTATTTGAAACTTCTTTGATATCTGGTGGCCGAAAACATGGCGTTGAACTGAGATGTTCTGGAGCTCTGGTAATTCATTTTGAAACTCATTCCAGAAAGTGTGAAGTTCTTGTGGTAATGCTGCATCCCAATCCAACCTCAAGCGCCATAGTTTTTGTAAGAAGATCTTTGCCGTCAAGACCACTGGAGCAATGAATCCGAGTGGGTCGAAAATACGCGATACTTCCGCTAAAGCTGATCTTTTGGTAGTTCTCCCTTCACAACGAATTTCTGTTTTGACTGTAAAAGAGTCACTTGTGGGATTCCATATGAGTCCCATTGCCTTGGTATGTTCTCCATTTCTATTTTCCACATTGAGCTGAACTACCTGATTTTCTAATGGAATGTTTTGCAACAATCGCTTGTCGTTTGAGCACCATTTGCGTAGCTCGCAACCTGCTGATTGTAGTAAATTGAGAAGTTGAGTCTGCATGTCTAGTGAGGTACGAATGCTGTCACTTCCGCATAGGCCATCATCCACATAAAAGTTGGATTTTATTGCCTCTGCTGCTAACGGAGATTTGTCTGCAAACTGTCCTGCTAGATGTTGTAGCGACCGAATTGCTAAGAAGGGTGCGCAGGTCGTACCGTATGTTACTGTGTTTACTTGATAACACTGTAAAGGTCGGGTTGGGTTTTCTCTCCACCAAATTAGCTGGTACTTTCGGTCTTCTGGATGCATCCAGATTTGGCGATACATCTTTGCTATATCAGCTGTAAATACATATCGTGGCATTCGGAAGCGAAGCAGTATCGTGAAGACATCAGCTTGTAGATTAGGTCCAGTGGACAAGATATCGTTCAGCGAGTAATTGGATGATGATTTTGTAGATGCATCGAATACCACCCTGAGTTTTGTGGTATTACTCTCAGGCCTCAGCACTCCGTGATGTGGAAGAAAGAAATGTGGTTTACCGATCTCCTCAAGCGATACCTTTTCCATGTGACCTAAAGCTTCATATTCTCTCATAAACTTGACATATAAATCCTTGAACTCGTGATTTCGTTTAAGTTTCATTTCGATGGCTCGGAAGCGTTGACGAGCTATGTCGCTAGAGTCACCTAACTGGCTAGGCTCTCCTTGGAAGGGTAACCGTACGATGTATCGTCCATCACTGTATCGCTGAACATGTTGATTGAAGTGCATCACACATCGCCTTTCTGTTTCTGTCAATGCAGCGGTCTGTCCATCACACTCTTCCAATTGCCAGAATCTTTCAACTGCTGCGTTCAGATTGTTTTCGCTACTAATTCCGCAAGTTATGGTTGATGCATTGGGTGATTCATTTTTATACTCTCCACCAACAACCCAACCGAATAGCGTATTTTGAATAACTGGTAGTTCAGAACTTAGACGTATCTGTCCCACACATAAAATATTATAGAATACTCCCGCTCCAATGAGCAAATCAATAGCACCGGGCAGTGCGAATTCAGGATCGGCTAGTGGAATGTTTTCTGGTATTTTCCAGTTTGATGTATTAATTTCTTTGCTTGGCTGACTTGATACAATTTTAAGAAGGGTTTGTGCTTCTATCCTGGTGGAAAATCCAGTTGTCCTAGATATTATTTGAATATTAACTCGTTCTGTCGTATACCTTTGAATGTCACCAATTCCTTCGATGCTAACAATTTGGGGAACTTTATGTATCCCAAGTTTGGTTGCTAGTCTTTTGGTTATGAAGTTGGCTTGAGAACCACTGTCCAAAATGGCACGACAGTCGATTTCTCTTCCCCTTTTATCCATTACTCTCAGCTTGATAGTACTGAGCAGAGTCATTCTGGATTCGTATGGTGTTTTTGGAATTGCTGTCAGTGAAGTCGCAGATAATGAATCGGGACTATTTAAGTTCGATGGTGTTCCTGCTTGAGCTTTAATGGAAGGTTCTTTAAAGCTGGTGCTATATTTTTGCACATTTAAAGGTGCTGTTGTCTCCTTGCTTCCTAAATGCAGAAGAGTGTTATGTTTCTTGTTGCATTTTGTGCAACTTCTTGAAGAACAATTCTTGGCGACGTTGACGCAGAGCTTGGCCCTTTGCACCTTTGCCAAGCGCAGTTTGGGTGTCATTTGTAAGAATTGGTCACATATGAAGAGTGGATGATGGTTATTACAAATAATGCATGATTTGGATCCAATGGCGGAAGTTAATGATTTGTATGAATCTGATCGCTTGGTGAGTTCAGCCTTCACATTATTTGCTCTCAATGATTCTAGAGCTTGGAAACGTCGTTCGAGGAACTCTGTAAATTCCTTCAATGTGGGTGTCTGTCTGGGATTTTGAAGTGATTGCTCCCATAACGAGTGTGTTGCTTTGCCGAGGTTTTTGACCAGAATATGAAGCAACAGCGGATCCCAATTTTGAGTTTCTACTCCTAAGCTCTTTAAGCTCAGCAAAGATTCTACTGTAGTATCGTGCAACACTTTTATGGATGTTGCTGTTTCTTGCTGGATAGCTGGCTGCGAAATCAATTTGGTGATTATGACATCTGTCAGCAAGCGCGGATTATCATATCGGTCGTTAATTATCTTCCAGGCTGGTTCGTAGTTTGCTTCAGTGCTTGAAAAATGCTGGATCAGCCCTGCTGCCTCCCCTGTTAGGACCGTCTTTAGATACCAAATCTTTTGGCATGTTGGTATTGGTTGATTGTGCACCAATTCAATAAACAAGTCTCGAAACTGTCGCCAATACAAATATTGGCCAGAGAATTTTGGCAATTCAATTTTCGGAAGAGGAATTGTTAAATTTCTGCTTGCTTCGATCTTTGATGATGCCAAATTCGAGGCCTCTGCCTTTAATTGTATTTGAAGAATTTTGTTGCCGATTTCTTCTTCTAAGCTGAAATACCTATTGACATCGTATACTTCTTCATCGATAATTTCTAGTGAATTCCAGATCTTTTCATGCAGATCTTGCATACTCCTGAAGTGTTTTTCAAGAGTTGGAATTTTACTCTCGTAATATTGTGTCGGATGGACACTTGTGTCATTGAGCACGTTTGTTAGTGTGCTTGACAACATCTCAATTAGTTTCTGTTGCTTTGTTATTAGCAAAGAAATTTGTCGGGAAGCACGATTGGATGATCCGGCTTCCTGTTTATCTGCGGCGATCTTTGCCTTTAATAACTGTAGCCAGGTCACCATTTGCTCTCTGGCATCGTTATATTTCTCGGCCAAAGTGCCATGTATATTTGTTTTAATATATGGGTGGTCTTCTGTAATTGACGCATGTTGCCTGATTACGTTGTCCCATTTATCAAATGTCTTCCAATATTCGTCGATTTCATTAATTTTCCGCTCGGTGAACTCTAATGTTCTTTTCTCCTTAGCGGTCTTTTTGTAATTTATGATGGCTTTTTGCAAGGATACTGCAATCTCGTCCTGCTTTTGTAAGCAATCCTCCAATTTGCTCATGTTGTATTTAGTTGTATAAGCAACGAATTAATAAAAGATGATGATCTTTAGTCAACAAAGTATCACGTCGGGGTCACCAATGTTTAAGGATGCAATTCGTTTATTGCAACTATGGCAATTGAGTCCTTTACTCAAGCGCTTGTTGTTTGTATATATGGTACAAAACCAGCTATACAATGTTAACGTGTTTATAAGATGAAATTCGTTTATAGCAATTGAGTCCTTTACTCAATCGCGTGCTGTGTGTATATCTGGTACAAAACCAGCTATACTTAATTTGTAGAAAATGAAAGGTACGACGACGACAATATTACTGAAGTAACTGATTAATTTATTTCATAATTTAGACTTATTTATAATAACATTTAACACTAATACAAACGCAACATATTTAACATAGTCGAATTTACGGCTTAGCTGTGCCTGGGAACGCGGTGGACAATGCTCTGCTCATCTTCAGTTTCATCACAAGCAATTGTACAAAAATAGTAAACAAAAGTGTAACGTTACCGTTAGAGTTAAATCGTCAACAAGCAAGCATGCTCAAATGCAAGCAAGTACTGAAGTAAGTGTAGCGAACGGAAGTGTAATGTTACCGTTGCAGTCGCAGTTGTCCACGCGTTCACAGGCCCAAGCATTTGCTGCATTCCATTCCCACGTGTAATTATCATTAATAAGCAATATTTGTTTAACGATGTTTCTGTTGTCACCTGATAACATTAAATTATTAAATTACTTGTGAGAACGGAAATGAACGATTTCATGGGAATGGAATGCAGAACGTGGACAAAATTGCAACGTTGATAAAAATAAATTTTATGACATTTAAACCCAAAATATTTGGTAAAATAAACAAAATAAATTCGAAGTTGAACATATATATATATATATATATATATATATATATATATATATATATATATATATATATATATATATATATATATATATATATATATATATATATATATATATATATATATATATATATATATATATATATATATATATATATATATATATATATATATATATATATATATATATATATATATATATATATATATATATATATATATATATATATATATATATATATATATATATATATATATATATATATATATATATATATATATATATATATATATATATATATATATATATATATATATATATATATATATATATATATATATATATATATATATATATATATATATATATATATATATATATATATATATATATATATATATATATATATATATATATATATATATATATATATATATATATATATATATATATATATATATATATATATATATATATATATATATATATATATATATATATATATATATATATATATATATATATATATATATATATATATATATATATATATATATATATATATATATATATATATATATATATATATATATATATATATATATATATGTAAAGAAACACACTTTCTTTACATATTTTTTTTCACATTTTTATTTTTTATTTTTTTTTACACAAACGAGTATAGAACTCGGACTATGCTCCAACTGAGCCGGTCGATAGTATACGTTAACTAAAGACTCGGTGATCTGAGTTGAGCGGTCCCAACTCAGGTGGAACTTATTCGACGCTTGCGTCACAAAGAGCAGAGCATTGGAAATGTCCCGTAAAGTCAGGTGATAACTTTACAAAGAGAGAACAAAATGGTACAGTGGAGGCAGCTAAAAATCAACCCAAAATGAAATTAACAAAGTACTGGAACAAGAAATACAGGCGTAGGAAAATAAAATATCAAACAGAGAAACAACAAACAACAAATAAATACCCAGATATACAATATAGTAAACAGACATACAAAGCGACAAATAAACATAAGTGAACACACACATAAACACAAAGGAGCAAAATATTACAATCACAGAAAACCACGAAACACAAATAAATGCACACACACAAAGAAACAACATTACAAACAAATCACATAGGAAAAATATCACAAAGGAATTTTACATAGGACGACCAATTTCAAAGTACATAAAATAAACATAAAGACCAAAGGTCGAAACTTAAAGTCAATAACCTGAAATATATAAATATATTTTCAAGGTTAACATTTTCTTGTCGTTCACAAATTTAAAAAAAAATTTAGCAACAATTATGGTGGGTGATCCGCTATAGGATACCGTTTCTGATAAACAACAATTCACATCAAAAAGTTGTTTTGATGTGACTATAAAATCGAGTGTGAAAGCTTACTCGATCTCTTTTGGATCTCAGCAGTTCAGACGGTAAGTCGCACCTCATATATCTTGTAAACTAACTTTGGTCGAGTGCTTTTAAGCGGACGCCAATTAGTTATACTAACTCAAGTAGTAACCTAGTAATTCCTTTGGTCCTGTAAATTAACTTATACTTTGGTCGAGTGCTTTTAAGCGGACGCCAATAGTATAAAACTAACCAGTAGTGGCTGAGTGCTTTTAAGCGGACGCCAATTAGTTATACTAACTCAAGTAGTAACCTAGTAATTCCTTTGATCGTGTAAATTAACTTATACTTTGGTCGAGTGCTTTTAAGCGGACGCCAATAGTATAAAACTAACCAGTAGTGGCTGAGTGCTTTTAAGCGGACGCCAATTAGTTATACTAACTCAAGTAGTAACCTAGTAATTCCTTTGATCGTGTAAATTGACTTATACTTTGGTCGAGTGCTTTTAAGCGGACGCCAATAGTATAAAACTAACCAGTAGTGGCTGAGTGCTTTTAAGCGGACGCCAATTAGTTATACTAACTCAAGTAGTAACCTAGTAATTCCTTTGATCGTGTAAATTGACTTATACTTTGGTCGAGTGCTTTTAAGCGGACGCCAAAAGTATAAGAACTAACTAGTAGTGGCTGAGTGCTTTTAAGCGGACGCCAATTAGTTATACTAATTTACAGTAGCACTACAAATCTTTGGAATTTGTTATAAATAAACTTAACTTCACACAAAAGCATAACTTCGCACAAAACATAACTACACAAAAGTTTAATTTGTACAAAAATTTATTTTATAAGAACCGTTTGTACAGAACGAAATGTACCTGTAGAGAAAAATTGTTAAGTAGCACATTGAATTTTGTTAATTAGTTAAGTTCAAGAAAAAAAATTGTTAATTAAATAAAAAGGAAGGTAATTTTAAAAAAAAAAACACAAGGCGTTTTATTTTCTTTGGACTACGAATCCTGGCGGGGCTGAGTATACCCCGGAAAACATCGTTACAAATGGCGCCCGAGCAGGGACACTGGGAACACGGCAAAACAGTGACACGGAAAATCGACGAGCAATCAAGGTAAAAAAAAATACAAACAGGACAAGTGAAAAAATAAAAACTAAGCAACGTGAGAACAGTCTAAAGTAAAATAAATAACAACAAATAAAAAAAAATTTTAACAGTGCGGGAAAAATATAATAACATTAAAGAACATAAAATAATAATAACATTAAAAATATATATATATATAATTTAAAATAAAAAAAAAAAAAACAAGGAAAAAAAAACAAACTGGACAGGTGAAAGGAAAAAAAGTAAGCAACGTGAACACGGTGAACAAGAACAGTGAACAGTGAACAAACAAGAAATATAAAGAATAACAAACAAAAAAAAAAAAAAGAAAAATTAACACGGCGCGGGGAAAAATAATAATATTAAATAATTTTAACTATATAAGAAAAAAACAATATAATTTAAATTTAAGAAAAAAAAATAAAGAGGAGTAAATTTAAAATAAAAAAAATCTAATATATAAAAAAAGTACTAAAATAGAAACTGAAAAAAAACTAATAAAAAAAAAAACAACAGTGAAAAAAGTACTAAAATAGAAATTGAAAAAATTAATAATTAAAAAAAAGGTGGAAAAAAATACTAAAATAGAAAAATTTAAATAAAGTGAAGAAAAAAAAATCGCTGGAAAAAAAAATAAAAAAAAAAAGATAAGTGAATTAAAAAGAAAATCTATTAATTAAAAAAACTAATAATCTAAATCAAAAAAAAAAAAAAAAAAAAAAATAAGTGAATTAAAAAAAAAAAATCTAAAAAAAAAACAACTAATAATCTAGAATTTAAAAAAAAATATATACAGTGAGAAAAAAAAATATTAATAATTAACCACGAACCATATTTGGTACAATCTAAAAAAAAAATTTAAATCAACAGTGAATTCGGGTAAAAAAATATATATAGACCATACAAGAAACAAGACCATACAAGAAACAAAAGAACAATTTTCGCGAGATAAATTTTCAACATGGGCAAAGGATGGATATACAATGTACCCAAGGAGAATTTGCAGAGGATTTTGGAGGAATTCGGCATAGAATTCACAACTGGTACCGTCGATGAGTTCCGCAGACTACTATCGGGATTCGTAACGTCGCTGGATTTAACAGACGCAGTGATTGATCGCCTACGTGAATTGGAAAAGCAGTGGAGCCGAGGAATCTCACCCACGACGAAATCAGCCCCTCCGACGACGGTCCAGACATCACAAGGAGCGATTTGTAAAATCTACAATCAAAACATAGGCGTAAAAGGGACAACACACGATAATTTGGCCGCAGCCAACAACGCATCGGTAAGACGAGAAACGGCAGAGGTACTCCGGAATACCATGAGTTATTCGGACGTCATGGATAAGGTACGTAAATGGTCTTGTAGGTATGACGGGGGCAAAGACCCCATAAGTTTTATTGAGAGAATTGAGGAACTCTCAGAGGCATATGAATTGCCCAATAATATGCTACCACGAACCATGCCAGAGCTCTTGAAGGATAAAGCTCTGTGCTGGTTTAGAAACAACAATCGAGGTTGGTCAACATGGGAATCGTTCAAAACAGATTTCCTGAAGTTCTTCCTGCCATCACGATATTTCGAAGAGTTGGAAGATAACATCCGGAAAAGAATTCAAGGTCCGCGAGAGAGGTTCAAAGACTACGTTTTGGTGATGCAGTCACTAATGCGTCATATAAACTACACGGAAGATCAGAAACTTCAGCGAATATACAGAAATTGCCACAGAGATTATTTATTATAAAGAGAACCGATTTTACAACGTTGGAAGACTTAGTGACCATGGCAGAGGATTTCGAAGGCATTCGTCCGGATTCTGAGCCGCAACGAGCTTTCCAAACTCAACGACGTCAACCACTGGAGACACATAGGATGATATCCACAGAAACCACAACAATTCATCGATCCGATCCACGAACAGCCTGCAGAAGATGTGGCGAAAATGGACATTTCCAACGAGAATGCCGTAACTCTAGGAAAATTTTCTGTTGGGAATGCGGAAAACAAGGAGTTAAAACAATCGAGTGCTGTAAGAAAAAATCAGGGAAACGCGCAGGGTGTCCAGCAGAGACGAGGATTGGTGGACCCGTTGAACAGAAGCTTTCCTCGTACCCCACGAAGTGCTTGAACTACAATAAAGACAGAATTTTTGCCAAAGTCGCTTTAGGAAATGAACTTGTCACAGCGACTTTGGACACAGGTGCCTCCAGAAGCTTCATCAGCCAATTAGCCGCCGACATGATCGAAGGAAAGAAGGTGGAGGTAGATTGCAAGGCAAAAATGGTAGACGGCACAGTACACGTGGTAAAAGAAGCCATAGAAGTTACTATACGACTAGGAGCGGCAGTGTGTGAGCTGCAAATTTTAATTTTACCAGATGTCACTGACAGTATTATACTAGGCTTGGATTTCCTGATTAAGATTGGAACATCAATTAGCTGCGGAGGCGAGACCATCACATTGAGAGCACCAACAACTGAAAGTGCTGCATGTTCAACAATACGGACGCAAAATACAGAAACTACGGTACAAGAACCGTCAGGAAAACCCAACAGAGAAAAAATGAATACATCGAGTTCAGCCGTGAAAGCTGGAGAAGAGCAAAACTCATCAGAGAAGAGGATCGAGAAATTCCTGGAAGCAGAGCTTAAGAAATTTGAAACACTTACAGGACCGTCTAACATCACAGAGCATAAAATTATCATGAAAGACGACAGACCGATAAAGCAGAGATATTACCCGAAAAACCCCGCAATGCAAGAGATAATAAACAAAGAAATAGATGAGCTGCTGGAAAAAGGCTGCATCGAGCCTTCACATAGTCCATATAGTGCGCCAATCGTTCTTGTTAGGAAAAAGAATGGTCAATGGCGACTATGCGTTGATTATCGGCAGTTAAACTCAAGGTCAGTACCTGACGCTTATCCATTGCCTAGGATTCAACACATTTTGGATCGACTACGAGACGCGCAGTACATAAGCACCTTAGATTTGAAAAATGGCTATTGGCAAATTCCCGTAAGCGCAGACAGCAAGCAATACACAGCATTCACCGTACCAGGGAGAGGACTTTTTCAGTGGAAAGTCATGCCATTCGGACTTCACTCTGCACCGGCAACATTCCAAAGAGCGCTAGACCAAGTCATCGGGCCAGATATGGAACCTCATGCATTTGCATATCTGGACGATATCATTGTAGTTGGAGCGGCCCTAGAAAACCACATGGAAAACTTGCGAGAAGTATTTCGGCGACTAAGAAATGCAAACTTGAAAATTAACGAAGAAAAATGTGAATTCTTTAAACAAGATTTGAAGTATCTCGGTCACGTTGTAAGCCACCAGGGCATTCACACCGATCCAGATAAGGTTGCTGCCATTAAGGAACTGGCACCCCCTACTAATGTCAGAGGCGTACGACGATTTCTCGGAACAGCATCGTGGTATCGACGATTCGTGCCAGATTTTGCTAAATTAGTAGTCCCACTTACTAGTCTATTGAGAAAAGATAAACGATGGCATTGGAACGAAGAACAACAACAAGCATTCGAGACATTGAAATTAAAACTAACTGAAGCACCAGTATTAACGTGTCCAGATTTCTCCAAACTTTTCACGCTCCAGACAGACGCAAGTAATCACGGGTTAGGAGCAGTTCTCACGCAAGAAACCGACGAAGGCGAGAAAGTTGTTGCCTATGCGAGTCGACATCTTAATAAGGCAGAAATGAATTACTCAGCTACAGAGAAAGAATGTCTCGCAGTCGTATGGGGAATCAGGAAAATGCGGCCTTACTTAGAAGGCTATAGATTCTGCGTCATAACGGATCACCTCGCACTCAAGTGGCTAAATTCATTGGAAAATCCATCTGGGCGGTTAGCGAGATGGGCGCTTGAGTTACAACAATATATGTTCGACGTAAAATATCGAAAAGGCAAATGGAACGTGGTCGCTGATACACTGTCCAGAGAACCCGTGGAAAAATTAAATAATATCACAGTTGATGGAGAAAAATGCAACTGGACCGAAGCCAAGATTACCGAAATCAAGGAAAACCCAGTGAAATATGCTGATTATGTCATAGAGAATGGCCAATTGTATCGACATATTCCAGGGCAGTTGAACGACGAGGACTGTGCGGCATGGAAACTTTGCGTGCCCAAACACTTACGCACTCGAGTACTTAAAGAGAATCACGATGACCCTAGTGCTGGACATCCAGGAATTAGAAAGACCATTACGAAGATAGCAAACAAATATTATTGGCCGGGAATGTTCAGAGACATAAGAAAACATGTTCGCTGCTGTGAATCTTGCCAAAAATATAAACCAGAGCAAAACAAAGCCGCAGGAAGAATGCTTACGCAATTACCAGATGAACCATGGTCCATCGTTTGCGCTGATTTCATTGGACCATTACCTCGAACAAAGCATGGCAATTCAGTGATATTAGTTTTCTTCGACAAATTCTCTAAGTGGACAGAAATCGTACCACTGAGACAAGCGACCGCCGACAATGTAAAGAAGGCATTCCGTGAAAGAATTTTAGCGAGATACGGAGTTCCAAAAGTCTTTGTCACAGATAATGGTCTTCAGTTCAAAAACAGACCACTTCAAAGATTTCTTCAAAGTATAGGAGTTCGACAACAGTTTACCGCACCTTATACCCCTCAGGAGAACCCAACAGAAAGAGCAAACAGAAACGTGAAAAGAATACTAGCACAAATCATAGACAACAAGCAAACACAGTGGGACGAGTATATCCCGGAAATCTCTCTGGCGATAAACACCATGGCATCCGAGACGACAGGGTTTAGTCCAGCTTTTCTCACACAAGGTCGAGAACCACGTCTTCCTGGGTCGCTCTTCGATGAAGTTACTATAGGAACCGGATCAGCGCCACAGAATCCCGAATACAAAGGCATCCGGCTTCAAGAAATATTTAAAATCGTGAGAAGAAACCTGGAAAGAGCGTCAATAGATCAGGCCAGGCACTACAATCTGCGACGGAGACAATGGAAACCAGAAGTGGGAGCCGCAGTATTAGTCAAAACCCATCATCTATCGAAAGCAGCAGACAAATTCAACGCCAAGCTAGCTCCAAAGTACGAAGGACCATATCAGATCAAGAGATACATTTCTCCAGTGATTGTCGAATTTGAAATCACAGGAAATTCAAAAACCCGCACGGCTCATATTGGTGACCTCAAGGAATATCACCATAGTTTCGAAACATTGACCAAGACTGGTACAGACGGGCATAACTGAGTTGTAATAGTTTAGAGCGCATGTATTGTGATTGTCGTAGCTCGTGTTGTCCCACATAGAGTTTGTAATTAAGACACTAATTACATTTTTTTTATAAACAGATTTTTCAAAATATCAACAATGGCAAAGCAACTATACTACGACCGTATGGATGGCGAGCTCAGTGCCGGTGCACAGGTGAAGAAGCAGGTGAGCGTCGAAACTCTTGGTCGAGTTATAGTCGACGTAGCGAAGCAGGAGGGGTCGGTGTTGCCCTCGTCCAGCGGGGCGTCCGGTGGCACCGACGAGCAACCACTAGTTCGCTATCCGCCAGGCCGTGGAGCGATCTCCATTTACACGGCCGACTACAAGCGCCTCGCACCGAAACGCTTCCTCAATGACGCCCTCATTGAGTTTTGGCTCAATTGGGTACAGCACACCAATCTCTCAGAAGCCCGACAAGAACAGGTATACGTCGCCAGCACATACCTGTTTTCCAGAATAGATTCTGGGACTGGAACCCCGTTGGAGCGGCACGCAATGGTCAAACGATGGACGAGGAAGGTTGACCTATTTTCGAAAGACCTCATCTTGATTCCCCTCAATAAGAACCAGCATTGGTATTTAATGGTTGTATGTTTTCCGGGGCTACGTGGACCGAGAATCATCCTACCTGAAGAAGCTGATGGTACTGGGGGTGCAAAAGCTCCATGTATCATCCAGTTTGATTTGTTGAGTCCAGGGCCTCGGACGAGCGACTCCAAACGCATCAGAGAATACCTCGCCGAAGAATTCAAAGCCCGGAAGCCTACAGAGGAACCTCGTGGATGGGGAGAGGAGACAATACCACTATTGACACCCTGTCTTCCTCAGCAGCAAAATGGGACGGACTGTGGCGTGTTTTTGCTTCATTTCGCAGAAAAAGTCCTTAGCGAACCGGTACTTGATTTCTTTCCCGAGCAGACCAAATTTTCGGAATGGTTCCCAATCAAGGAAATTGCGGAAAAGAGGGAGGTTATCGCTAAGGTACTGAGGCAAATTTCTGGAAGCAAGGAAGACCAGCACCAACCGCAAACACAAGATCATGAGCCCCCTAATAAGCGTGTCAAAGCCATGAACCCGAAGCCCGAAAGAGTGAGTGTAGACGCCCAACACTACTTCGATCCAATTACCGGTACGTATTATGACAACCTGTGTGCCGAAGTTGAAAGCCATGCCGCTGGTACCACACCAACATGGAAGAATAAGGTCTACAACTCCGTGGAGGATTTGGGCAGGGCAGATGCAGATGGAGTTCCACCGGATATTGTGTCGGAGATCCGGCAGCGCTACTCTGTGTTGGGCGAGCCAGGCAGAAAAAATCACCGCGTGCAATTCCAACGAGGACGGTTTAAGATAACTATTACGCCAAACAAAATAACCCTGCTCGCATCGGAAAGAAAGGGGGGAGTGTAAAGAAACACACTTTCTTTACATATTTTTTCACATTTTTATTTTTTTATTTTTTTTTACACAAACGAGTATAGAACTCGGACTATGCTCCAACTGAGCCGGTCGATAGTATACGTTAACTAAAGACTCGGTGATCTGAGTTGAGCGGTCCCAACTCAGGTGGAACTTATTCGACGCTTGCGTCACAAAGAGCAGAGCATTGGAAATGTCCCGTAAAGTCAGGTGATAACTTTACAAAGAGAGAACAAAATGGTATAGTGGAGGCAGCTAAAAATCAACCCAAAATGAAATTAACAAAGTACTGAAACAAGAAATACAGGCGTAGGAAAATAAAATATCAAACAGAGAAACAACAAACAACAAATAAATACCCAGATATACAATATAGTAAACAGACATACAAAGCGACAAATAAACATAAGTGAACACACACATAAACACAAAGGAGCAAAATATTACAATCACAGAAAATCACGAAACACAAATAAATGCACACACACAAAGAAACAACATTACAAACAAATCACATAGGAAAAATATCACAAAGGAATTTTACATAGGACGACCAATTTCAAAGTACATAAAATAAACATAAAGACCAAAGGTCGAAACTTAAAGTCAATAACCTGAAATATATAAATATATTTTCAAGGTTAACATTTTCTTGTCGTTCACAAATTTAAAAAAAAAAAAATGTAGCAACAATTATGGTGGGTGATCCGCTATAGGATACCGTTTCTGATAAACAACAATTCACATCAAAAAGTTGTTTTGATGTGACTATAAAATCGAGTGTGAAAGCTTACTCGATCTCTTTTGGATCTCAGCAGTTCAGACGGTAAGTCGCACCTCATATATCTTGTAAACTAACTTTGGTCGAGTGCTTTTAAGCGGACGCCAATTAGTTATACTAACTCAAGTAGTAACCTAGTAATTCCTTTGGTCCTGTAAATTAACTTATACTTTGGTCGAGTGCTTTTAAGCGGACGCCAAAAGTATAAGCACTAACTAGTAGTGGCTGAGTGCTTTTAAGCGGACGCCAATTAGTTATACTAACTCAAGTAGTAACCTAGTAGTTCCTTTGATCGTGTAAATTGACTTATACTTTGGTCGAGTGCTTTTAAGCGGACGCCAAAAGTATAAGCACTAACTAGTAGTGGCTGAGTGCTTTTAAGCGGACGCCAATTAGTTATACTAACTCAAGTAGTAACCTAGTAATTCCATTGATCGTGTAAATTGACTTATACTTTGGTCGAGTGCTTTTAAGCGGACGCCAAAAGTATAAGAACTAACTAGTAGTGGCTGAGTGCTTTTAAGCGGACGCCAATTAGTTCATACTAATTTACAGTAGCACTACAAATCTTTGGAATTTGTTATAAATAAACTTAACTTCACACAAAAGCATAACTTCGCACAAAACATAACTACACAAAAGTTTAATTTGTACAAAAATTTATTTTATAAGAACCGTTTGTACAGAACGAAATGTACCTGTAGAGAAAAATTGTTAAGTAGCACATTGAATTTTGTTAATTAGTTAAGTTCAAGAAAAAAAATTGTTAATTAAATAAAAAGGAAGGTAATTTTTAAAAAAAAAACACAAGGCGTTTTATTTTCTTTGGACTACGAATCCTGGCGGGGCTGAGTATACCCCGGAAAACATCGTTACATATATATATATATATATATATATATATATATATATATATATATATATATATATATATATATATATATATATATATATATATATATATATATATATATATATATATATATATATATATATATATATATATATATATATATATATATATATATATATATATATATATATATATATATATATATATATATATATATATATATATATATATATATATATATATATATATATATATATATATATATATATATATATATATATATATATATATATATATATATATATATATATATATATATATATATATATATATATATATATATATATATATATATATATATATATATATATATATATATATATATATATATATATATATATATATATATATATATATATATATATATATATATATATATATATATATATATATATATATATATATATATATATATATATATATATATATATATATATATATATATATATATATATATATATATATATATATATATATATATATATATATATATATATATATATATATATATATATATATATATATATATATATATATATATATATATATATATATATATATATATATATATATATATATATATATATATATATATATATATATATATATATATATATATATATATATATATATATATATATATATATATATATATATATATATATATATATATATATATATATATATATATATATATATATATATATATATATATATATATATATATATATATATATATATATATATATATAATATATATATATATAATATATATATATATATATATATATATATATATATATATATATATATATATATATATATATATATATATATATATATATATATATATATATATATATATATATATATATATATATATATATATATATATATATATATATATATATATAATATATATATATATATATATATATATATATATATATATATATATATATATATATATATATATATATATATATATATATATATATATATATATA
>CAWZZZ010000100.1:0-24242 GCA_963966595.1 Physocephala rufipes
ATATATATATATATATATATATATATATATATATATATATATATATATATATATATATATATATATATATATATATAATATATATATATATATATATATATATATATATTTATATATATATATATATATATATATATATATATATATATATATATATATATATATATATATATATATATATATATATATATATATATATATATATATATATATATATATATATATATATATATATATTATATATATATATATATATATTATATATATATATATAATATATATATATATATATATATATTATATATATATATATATATATATTATATATATATATATATATATATATATATATATATATATATATATATATATATATATATATATTATATATATATATATATATATATATATATATATATATATATATATATATATATATATATATATATATATATATATATATATATTGTTACGTTATTTGAAAATTCTGCTCTGAATATTTCAGGTTCGATCACTGGATTGTGAATAATCCAATAAAACACTTTATTTAGCTGTTGTGTTTAATCTAAATTTATTTGTCAGCTTTATTTAACCACTTTTACTCGCAACTATTTACTTTACAATTCTGTACTTTCACTTTGTAACTTGCACTTGCGTCATGTGTTCACCTCAGTAGTCAGACACGAATTGATTGACAGCTGTCAGCAGCCGTCGTATTTATACCCAGCTCTAGCGATAAAGGAAGGGTCTGGAATGTGCTTGACATTTCTTAGTGTGGCTGTGTTGTATGGTGTGATTATTGTGAAACGTATGAGTCATGTCAAACATGTGTAATGTTTGTGTAGTGTGAATGTTGATTATCGTGAAATGACACATGTGTCAGTTTCGCTTTAACGTGAAGGGTAGAACGTTCGGGTGCGTTCTACCATTTTCCGTATCACTGCCCTCCGCTTAAGTCTGATCGTCCCGATCAGACACCGTATTCCATTGATGATATGGGGCTAATCTTTCCAAATGGACAACTTTTAGTTTACCCTTCCTTTGTGATAGGTTTTGTATTCGATATACAACATCATTCAGCCGTTTTATAATTTTATAGGGACCTTCCCATGACGTCTGTAGCTTTGGCGACATACCCTTTTTTCTTTGTGGATTGTACAACATAACCAATTCACCTTCCTGGAATCCTTCCGTGTTCATAGCTCGATCGTAACGGTCCTTAATTTTATTACTCATCAGTTGCATGTGCTCCCTTACTTGCTGGTGTATTTCGTCCATATCCGACTGCAGCATTTCCCAATAGGGATTACCCTTTTCAGCAAGGTTCGTGCATTTGCCAAATTTCAGGTCTGATGGTAATCTCAAGTCTGTTCCAAAAATAACTCGTGCTGGTGAATGTGATGTGGTTTCATGGACTGCTGACCGATAGGCCATTAAAAACATTTGAATGTGCTTATCCCAATTGCGCTGACATATGTCCACTACCTTGCGTAAATGTTCCTCTAGCGTACGGTTGAACCTCTCTACCATTCCGTCTGATTGTGGGTGTAAGGCAGTTGTTCGAGTTTTCTTGATTCCAAGCAATGAGCACATTTCCTGAAATATGGCAGACACAAAATTTCGTCCCTGATCGGAGTGCAACTCGATTGGTACACCAAATCTTGTAACCCAATTCTGCACAAAGGTTTCTGCCACAGTCTTTGCTTCTTGGTTTGGTAAGGGGTACACCTCAGGCCACTTACTGAAGTAGTCCATAACTACCAACACATATTTATTTCCGGAGTCACTAGTCGGAAATGGTCCAGCTACATCCATTGCTACGCGTTCGAAAGGTGCTCCTGCATTGTACTGGTGGAATTTGCCTCTACTTCTAAACTTCGGTCCCTTAGCAGTCGCGCATTGTTTACAGCTTTTGATCCATTCTGCGACTGATTCCTGGCAATTTGCCCAATAAAACCGCTGTTTTATCTTTTCTAGTGTCTTTGTGACACCGAGATGCCCTCCGCTTGGCCCGTTATGAAATTCCATCAATACATCTGCTATTCTGGACTTAGGCACGACGATCAAATTGCGCGTGTATTTTCCATCCTTGCTTTCCCATGTACGATGCAGTACTCCGTTTATCAGCTTTAAGCTATTCCACTGCATCCAATATGCCTTTTCTAATGGGCTTCCTGAAGCCATTTCTACTTTAGTGGGTCTTTGGTTCATTTCGATAGCGCTCATGACCCTGGTTAAATCATTGTCTTTCAGTTGGCAATCTCTTATGGCAGCAAATTCCCACTTTTCTTCAGGTTGCAGGTTGGTTAGTCGGACGTCAACTACGCCTTCACATCTTTCTGCCTTGCAACAATGTTTGCATTCCAATGGACATGGTCGGCGAGATAGCGCGTCAGCGTTGCCATGCAACCCTCCTTTCCGGTGTTGTATTTCGAAGTCGTAGTTTTGCAGTCTTTCTATCCAGCGCGCAATCTGTCCTTCTGGATTTTTAAATTGTAAAAGCCACCTGAGCGCTGCGTGATCTGTTCTCAGTAGAAAATTCTGCCCATACAGGTATTTGTTGAAGTGTTTGGCGCATTCCACCACTGCCAATAGCTCTCGTCTGGTCACACAATAGTTCCTTTCTGGTTTTCCAAGTACTCGACTGTAATACCCAATTACTTTTTCTTGACCATTAACTATTTGTGATAGTACACCTCCTATTCCGTAAGCGCTAGCATCTGTGTCCAAGATGAATTTTTCGCCAGGAACTGGATACGCCAACATTGGTGCTGTGCAAAGCAATTCTTTTAGTTGCTGGAAAGCATTTTCTTCTTCCTTTTTCCATTCAAATTTGCAATTCTTCTTTGTGAGGTTATGCAAGCTGCGGGCGATGTTGGCAAATCCAGGTATAAAGCGTCGATAATAAGTGCACAGGCCTAGGAAACTACGAACTTCATGGACATTTCTAGGACGAGGCCATTCTTTTATTGATTTTATTTTGTCTTCATCCGTGTGAATTCCTTCTGTAGTAATTTTGTGGCCCAGATATTTCACCTCTCTTTTAAATAGGACGCATTTCTTCGGGTTTAACCGTAGAGTGGCAGATGAAATTCGACTAAAGACCTCTTCCAGATTTTTAAGGTGATCCTCGAAATTCTTACCCATGACAATGATGTCATCGAGATACACCAGACACGTCTTCCAATGAAGTCCTTTTAAAACGTGTTCCATCAATCGCTCAAAAGTTGCTGGCGCATTGCACAACCCAAATGGCATTACCGAAAATTGCCACAGTCCATCTCCAATGCTGAAGGCAGTTTTCTCACGATCAGGTTTCTCAATTTCTACTTGCCAGTATCCGCTTTGCAGATCCAATGTCGAAAACCATTTCGCACCAGATAATGTGTCCAACGTGTCATCTATTCGCGGCAGCGGGTAACTGTCCTTTTTGGTGACGTCGTTCAGCTTTCGATAATCCACGCAAAATCGTGTACTTCCATCTTTCTTTTTAACCAACACGACTGGTGAGCTCCATGGACTCGTCGATGGTTCAATTACTTCATCCCGGTGCATCTCTTTTATTATCCGGGCTGCCTCTTCTCGTTTTGCCAGTGGAACTCTTCGTGGAGCTTGGCGAATTGGTCTTGCATCGCCTGTGTCTATTCGGTGTTGCACCACAGCAGTCCTTCCAAATTTGTTGTCGTCACTGGCAAATATGGACCTATATTTTTCCAATAGGAGCTTTGCTTTTCGTCTTTCTGAACCATTCAACTCATTCAACCAGTTGTTCATGGTGTTGGCGATTTTTCTTCTTTCTTCATAAACATTGTTTTTGGACGTCTGAGGAATGTTTTCGCAATTGACTACAGCTTCCACTGCTTGGCATTTTCCTATTACCACTCCTGGCTGGAGAGTGATTGGTCTTGTGAGTCCATTTACCGCACGTATTGGAATGCACCCATTATTGTTCATTTTTACTAGCGTTCGTCCAACGACTATATCCGATGATGTTTCTGCCCTTTCTACTGCCCATAGATTGCCATTTCCACAATCACCATCCATACGTGCCCATAAAATTGCTTCGGATTTGGCTGGAATCTGCTGTTGATGACTTATACTCACATTTCTTATTTGAAGGTGTTGATAGCCAGCATTCCATGGTATTTCCATATTCTGGTATGTCAGCAATTTTTCTTTTAAATTAAGAGTAATTCCGTGGGCTAGCATGAAGTCGACACCGATGATTACTTCGTCCACTATTGAAGCCACTAAAAAGGTATGTCGCACTTCAAGTGTTCCCAATTGTACGGTACACTCCATTTTACCATGAATTCTTGCCTCCTCTCCTGTAGCCGTATGCAATTTGTAACCAATCAATGGCTCTATGTTATTTCCCGCAAAATCTGACCTAATAATGGAATGTGTTGCGCCTGTATCCATTGTTAAAACGAGTATTTGTCCATTCACAGTTCCGTTTACCGTAAGGCTGTTGTTGTTTCGATGTATTTGTGAAACGGAGACAGTGGGGCAATCGGTAGGCGGGACCAGCTTACGCCCCTTACGGCTGGCCCGTTTTAGTTTAACGGTTTGTCTTGTTTTGCAGCGCCACTTCCATTTCCGCCGCCTATCTGTCTTCCGTTTCCAACTTTGCGAGATGATTTGCACTCTCTTGCAAAATGACCTGCCTTACCACAATTGTAACATTTACTTCCGGAAGCTTTGCGGAATTCTGCAATCATCGTCTGAATTAATTTTTCCATGTTCTGGTTTTGGTCAAGCTCTACTTTGTGAACGCTATGTGTTGGTTTACTGATGAGACTCGCTGTTTCTTGCGCCAGGGCATACGATACTGTTTCAGCAAACGTTTTCTTTGTATCGATGTTTGCTGCGCGTTTAGTGTCCACATCTCTTATTCCTCGGACGAATGCTTCGATCTTAAACGTTTCTATGACTTCTGCCGGCGAATCTGCATATGCTAAATGAGCAAGGCGCTCTATATCAGTTGCATATTCTTGCAGCGACTCGCTCGCTTTCTGATATCTGTTCAGCAATTCCATACGGAGAACTTTCCTCTTGTGGTCACTGCTATATCGACGTTCGAGGGCAGCCATTATTGCATCATAGTTTCCCTTTTCATCATCAGAAACAGTTTGTAGAACTTCTGTGGCAGATCCTTTGATAGATACCACTAAGGCTGCCACTTTATCGGCCATACTCCAATGATTGGCTTGTGCAGTGGTTTCGAACTGCATTTTGAAGATTTTCAACGGTATGGTTCCATCAAAGGTTGGAGCCTTCAACTTCGTTGAACTGACTGTTGTGACTGGCCCGCTGGATGCCATTTCTCTGTCAAGACGCAACACTTTTGTCTCCAGCTGTTGTAGTTGCTCTTCCATTTTATCCTGTCTTGCTTGCAGCTTAGCAAAATTACCTTCTATCCGTGACAGTTGGGTTTGCAGCTCTGAAGTATTATTTGCCAACTGCTGCTGCAATTGTTGTGTGTTCTTTGCCAGCTCCTGCGTCATTGCCGCAAGGAGCATGTTCATATTGAAACCTTGAGCTTGCTGTGGTTCTGGCAGTTGTTCTTCAACCTTTGATGACGCTCCGGCATCATCGTAACCGAATTCATAGCCATCTACATCGATGCCATCTTTTTCCAATGATGCCCGCAGTCTCACTTGCAGCTCCGCCTTGTTACCTGTCACAGGCATTCCACGAGCTTCCAGCTCTTCTCTTAGTTGAGAAATTTTTAATTCTGCAAATCTCACCATGGTACAGGATTATTCAGCAATCCCACTTCTGACACCAATTGTTACGTTATTTGAAAATTCTGCTCTGAATATTTCAGGTTCGATCACTGGATTGTGAATAATCCAATAAAACACTTTATTTAGCTGTTGTGTTTAATCTAAATTTATTTGTCAGCTTTATTTAACCACTTTTACTCGCAACTATTTACTTTACAATTCTGTACTTTCACTTTGTAACTTGCACTTGCGTCATGTGTTCACCTCAGTAGTCAGACACGAATTGATTGACAGCTGTCAGCAGCCGTCGTATTTATACCCAGCTCTAGCGATAAAGGAAGGGTCTGGAATGTGCTTGACATTTCTTAGTGTGGCTGTGTTGTATGGTGTGATTATTGTGAAACGTATGAGTCATGTCAAACATGTGTAATGTTTGTGTAGTGTGAATGTTGATTATCGTGAAATGACACATGTGTCAGTTTCGCTTTAACGTGAAGGGTAGAACGTTCGGGTGCGTTCTACCATTTTCCGTATCAATATATATATATATATATATATATATATATATATATATATATATATATATATATATATATATATATATATATATATATATATATATATATATATATATATATATATATATATATATATATATATATATATATATATATATATATATATATATATATATATATATATATATATATATATATATATATATATATATATATATATATATATATATATATATATATATATATATATATATATATATATATATATATATATATATATATATATATATATATATATATATATATATATATATATATATATATATATATATATATATATATATATATATATATATATATATATATATATATATATATATATATATATATATATATATATATATATATATATATATATATATATATATATATATATATATATATATATATATATATATATATATATATATATATATATATATATATATATATATATATATATATATATATATATATATATATATATATATATATATATATATATATATATATATATATATATATATATATATATATATATATATATATATATATATATATATATATATATATATATATATATATATATATATATATATATATATATATATATATATATATATATATATATATATATATATATATATATATATATATATATATATATATATATATATATATATATATATATATATATATATATATATATATATATATATATATATATATATATATATATATATATATATATATATATATATATATATATATATATATATATATATATATATATATATATATATATATATATTGTTTACACCAAAAAATGCCCGTCTTTAGATCTAGGGCAACACCGGCGGCCCACGCCATGCCTCGCCATTTTGCGAGGACGACATTTTTTCTCTTTCAGTTCTTCTTGAAGGCTTGTAGCGAGGCTATTCATCACGGACGTGTTTTTTCCTCTAAATTACAAAATTAATTGAAGTTAATCGAAGTGCGTGAACGTTTTTGATTTGCGAGCGAGATATTCCTAATACTTGTGAAACCAATCGAATTGCTATTGGCATCGTGAGATCCAACGCAAATTGAAGCTACGCGTTTGGAACGAAAACGCGGCTCATTCTAGTTGGAGTTCTCTCTCATAGTGGAAGAGAAGAGGCACACCAGGCTGCACCGTTTCTCCGAATTATTATTATCCAGTGGATTACCTCTCCAATTTACCCAGGCGCGTGCGATAACCCAAACCAGTTGGAAAAGTCTACGGAACCTTCCTAACATATATATCCAGGTAAGTTTCGTTTCCCGACGGAATAGCAGTTATATAGAAAGAGGAGTACAGTCGAGGTTTTGATCCGGTTAGTTAATCGGATTGAATTATTTCCGTTCGGCTGCGATTTCGCGCAAACATTTGGTCCTTCGAGCCGGATACTGGCCGTAACTCGACCGCATGATCGATTCCCTCCTCTTTCTAGGTTGGTGTTCCGTCATCTTCAATACAAACAAACAAAAAAAATATATAAAAAATAATAAAATAAGTGTTTAATTTGGGTATTTGGGTGAGGCAACTGCATAAAAGTTGCCGTCAAAAAAAATCCTTGCTCGGTCCGGTTTTGTGCCCCCACTCCCGTTTACCTACGAAAGATTTGAATTGCGAGACTGTACGAATCAGTCCCGAAAAATCACGCCAACTTAAAAAGCCGTTACGGAAGTTTGCAAGCGCATATCTCGTTGCACTTGCAAATGTTACCTCACTTGCACGTTTGCATTTAAAACAATTTACGCGTTTGTTGAAAAAATTGAATTTCTCGTTATCCAGTGAATTTTCCGGATTTACGATCCGATTCAACTGGAGCCCCATCTCAATTAGTTCGATTCCGTCGAATTTAATTACAATTTTTGGAACTTTTGGAAATTTTTACCTCTCGGTATCAATTTACGCGTTTTTCGAAAAAAGTCTATTTTCTCGTTGCCCAGTGAATTCTTCGGATTTACGATCCGATTCAACTGGTGCCCCATCTCAATTAGTTCGATTCCGTCGAATTTAATTACAACTTTTGGAATTTTTGGAAATCTTTACCTCTCGGTATCAATTTACGCGTTTTTCGAAAGTCTATTTTCTCGTTGCCCAGTGAATTCTCCGGATTTACGATCCGATTCAACTGGTGCCCCATCTCAATTAATTCGATTCCGTCTAATTTAATTACAATTTTCGGAATTTTTGGAAATCTTTACCTCTCGGTATCAATTTACGCGTTTTCCGAAAAAAAGTCTATTTTTTCGTTGCCCAGTGAATTCTTCGGATTTACGATCCGATTCAACTGGTGCCCCGTCTCAAGTAATTCGGTTTTGTCGAATTTATCGCAAACTTTGATACCTTTTGGAAATTTCTTCCTTTTTGTATCAATTTACGCGTTTTTCGGAAAAATTGATTTTCTCGTTGCCCAGTGAATTCTCCGGATTTACGATCCGATTCAACTGGTGCCCCGTCTCAAGTAATTCGGTTTTGTCGAATTTATCGCAAACTTTGATACTTTTTGGAAATTTCTTCCTTTTTGTATCAATTTACGCGTTTTGCGGAAAAATTGATTTTCTCGTTGCCCAGTGAATTCTCCGGATTTACGATCCGATTCAACTGGTGCCCCCAAAGATTTTATTCGATCTTTTCGAATTTAATTTCTATTGTTTCTCGATTAATTTTCGCATATATTTTGTCTTCATCAATTTACGCGTTTTTCGGAAAAATTGATTTTCTCGTTGCCCAGCGAATTCTCCGCAGTTACGCTCCGATTCAACTGGTGCCCCGCTACAAGTATATATTTATCGGATTAATTAATAATTAATCGGATTAATTACTATAATTTCTTCCTTTTTGTATCAATTTACGCGTTTTTTGGAAAAATTGATTTTCTCGTTGCCCAGTGAATTCTCCGGATTTACGATCCGATTCAACTGGTGCCCCCAAAGATTCTATTCGATCTTTTCGAATTTAATTTCTATTTTTCTCGATTAATTTTCGCACATATTTTGTCTTCATCAATTTACGCGTTTGTTGAAGAAAGTCGATTTTTCTCGTTGCCCAGTGAGTTCTCCGGATTTACGATCCGATTCAACTGGTGCCCCATCTCAAGTAATTCGATTCCGTCGAATTTATTGCAAACTCTGCAATTTGACTTATCAGAATGGACCCAATCACCCGGTTCAACAATGCGTGCGAGACATTGGAAGAATTTGAAGTAGAATTTCTCCACATCCCCGAAGCAGAGCATCGTGAATACACTTTGAGCACCCATTTGGAGGAGCTCAAAGTCGTGTGGGGCGACGTTAAAACCTCATACACCGCTGCGTTAGAATGCTTATTGTCGTCTCCCCATGCATCGACCGAGAAAGCTGAGGCGTCACCAGAACTTATTGCCGTCAAAACACAATATCGACGATGTTATCACATCTACGTCCGCTTCGCCAGCCGCATCAATGAGCGCCAACGCTCGCTTGTCGGACCGACCACACAAGCCCTGTCTATCTCTGCGGCCACCGAACATGAACCCCCCACGCGACACCATATCGCGCTGCCACCATGTGATACTGATATCTTCCGTGGTGATTACAAATCGTGGCCTACATTCCGGGATATGTTTTCTGCCATTTATATCCGGAATACCCGATTGGCTCCGGTGGAGAAGCTGTTTCATCTGCTGCAAAAAACACAAGGTGAGGCCAAGGAGATCGTGCAAAAGTCTCCTTTAACCGACAATGGATTCGATGAGGCATGGAAGAACTTGAGGGAGCGTTTCGAGAATAAGCGGATTCTGGTCAACACGCAACTCAGGATATTATTCAATCTGAGCCCCGTCGTAAAGGAGTCTGGAGCCGAAATAAAAAGAATTCAGCGAGAAATCAACAATTGTCTCTCAGCGCTCCAGCATTTTGACGTCGACATAAATAGTTGGGATGCCATTATTGTGCATCTCTGCTCGTCACGGCTTCCGGTCAATACTCTCGCTCTATGGGAACAATCACTGACGGAGAAGCACGAAATCCCTAAGTGGAAAGAGATGGACACATTCCTAACTCACCGTTTTCAAACGCTTGAAACGGTGGACGACATTCGTCGCTCGCCCGTCGCTACACGTCGGGCCCCCCAAACCATTGAACGCGTCTCCAAACCCACAAAGCCTGTGCACACTTACCAGGCTCATGTTTCACCCATGACCTGCAAATTATGCCCCGGCCAACAGCATCCTCTACGAAGGTGCCCCCGTTTTTTGACAATGACGATAGACAAACGGTTATCATTCGTGAAGAAACATACGTTGTGCTTGAATTGCTTCGCTCACTCACATCTTTTAAACGAATGTAAGAGTTCTTTCAATTGTGGCTCGTGTAATCGGAGGCACAACACACTCTTACATCGCGAGGCGGCTTCCGCCTCCCTATCTCCCACCCGGTCGAAAACTCCTCCACATACCTCGCGCCCTGTTTCTACACCGACTCGTCGCTCACCTGAACTACCTTCAACATCTAATAAGGCACTAGGGATCGGTAACACCACGCTCTCACACACCGCACATATACAGTCCACTACAGCAAGAGATCAAAAGATGTAAAACCACCATGTTGTCCCGACCAGTCAGGTGCTGCTAGCGACGGCAATGATCCATGTTGTCCATCATGGAGACTCATTTTCCGCTCGAGCTCTGGTAGATCCCGGCTCCGAAGCCACTTTCCTCTCTGAAAGGCTTCAAAAAAGATTACACATCCCGACCCGAACGATACAAGCTAAAGTGGCGGGTATAAATAAAACTGTCACCGCGCTTGTGAACAAGTTTTGCACGCTTCAACTAGGATCACCGAGAGTTCCATTGATTAGCATTACGGTGGAGGCTTTGGTTTTGCCGAAACTAACGGGAAATCTCCCGGTGTGTAACATCGAGCGAGGTTTATTAAGCTCGTTCCCCGATCTTCCATTAGCCGATGCCAATTTCCACACGAGTGGACCAATTGACATCCTCATCGGTGCGGATGTATACCCGAAAATTCTGCTTGATGGAATCAAACGGAATGTGTTAGGTTCACTCTTAGCCCAGGAAACCATTTTCGGCTGGATTCTAACCGGCCCCCTTTCCCAGAAACAATCTCATCCTAGACACCCAACTCGTGTTTCATTTTTTAATGAAGTGGCGATTGATCGTCAAATAACCAGGTTCTGGGAATTGGAAGAAATTCCGCATAAAAAACCCCTCAGTCCGTCCGAGAGATATTGTGAAGAACATTATGAACGCACCACCCGTCGTCAGGAAGACGGGCGGTACATCGTATCTCTTCCCTTCAAGGAAGACTTCCCTCACCAAACCAGGTTAGGCTCCTCTCGCGACATAGCGGCAAAACAATTCCTCCGAAACGAGGCTAAACTACTAAAGACCCCCGAAAGTAAGCAACTATATGATTCGGTACTAAAAGAGTATCTCAAGTTAAAGCATATGGTTGCTATATCACGTCCAACCTTTCCCCCGTTTCCCAGGTCAGATCATTTCTACCTTCCACACCACGCGGTCATAAAACCCGATAGCACCACAACCAAAGTGCGCGTGGTTTTCAATGCTTCGTCAGAGATAACGAGATAGGAAACTTCTGACAGATTGGCAAAATGCAGCTCTGATTGGCGTTAGTGTTAGTTGAAATTCCTGGAAATCGGCAGTTACGTTCCCAAACAAATCAGAACAATTCTTGGAATTGCAAACTTCGTTCCCAAAAAACTTTTCAGCCTCAGACCCTTTTGGCAATCTCGTCTACATATCCCAACACCTTTGTTTTGAGATTCCAACCTAGTTATCGATATATAGTGTTGAATTAAATTTCATGTACACTTTTATAGTTCAACTTGTGTATATGCTTTGTATTTATATATTGTTTGATATAAGTATTAATTTATTAGCGAAAATCTTTTTCTTTTGTACATATAAAAAAACAAACGCAAATGAAACGATATTGCGTGTAAGGTTAGTGATTCAAAAATTAAAAATGACTTGCTTAATAGAAATAACTCTACCTAAGAGGATAAAGTAAATTAAACTAATACTAAAAACAATTCACTTAAAGGAATTTAGCGCATTACTTATTCACATTAACCTGAAACCAAGTGCAGAACTGTGTTTTAAATCATCATATTTGCTAATCGTACACCAAGTTATTCAAGCTCTCGTACCAATGTTTTACTATAACACCTCATTGTAAATACTTTATAAGTTCTATATTCGCTTTAAATTAATATTTAATTAATATTATTAATTTAAATTAATTTAAAAATTTTATATGGAAAAAACCGAACATCTTAGTTCTAGTGCGTAGTTTTAATAATTTCCGAAATGGTGTGACTTAAATAACAAGCTAATAAAAGAATATGTCAATTTAATTTACTTTGTAATGTAAATAATAATGTAATAATAATAATAATAATAATAATGTGTAATAATAATGTGAACTAATACAATTATTTGGTAATTTCTAACTCCACTTTGAGTTACTGTTATTATTTAAGTAAGTTTTATTTCTATCCTGAATAGTTTAGTTCAATTCAATATATTAGGTATTCATATTAAAAATATGTAGAGCATGGTTTACATCATTTATATGAATAATTTACATAATTTATAACATATTTTGCGTACTTATTTCTTGAACATTATTGTGATGAATTCATGCTTAAGAGAAATTCGTATAAAGCGAATGAATAAAATTGCTTGAATTGGCATGCCTTAATTTATTTTTCACCTCCCAATGATTTTTTCATACATTTTTCCACCACAACTTACGTGCGCGGTAAATTTTAAAAAAATTTTAATTTAATTTGAATTCATAAACTCCGTGTTTTCTAATAATACAATAATATGCCACGTGTGCGAGGGTGCTCCCAGGCTGGATGTCCAGGCGATGAGGTCGTGTTCAGGTTTCCGGATGCTGCCACCGATGGATCACGGTAAGATGTTCAAGTAGTTGCTGATGTTTTCCAATTGAGAGTTCTAGTGCCAATTGGAAAACCGTAATATTATACCAATATAAAAGTGTAACATGTTTAGCACTGATTTAAAAATTTTTAGTTTAAAAATGTCCAATGCCTAATGATCAGAAAATTTAACATTCTTAATTAATTTTAACATTCTGTTTAATTTATCTTTTAACTTTCAAACATTGTAATCAACTTTTATAACTAAATTAACATATATAATAATAAACTTAGCTTAATTAAAATAACATATTAATTGAGCTAAAACAACTTAAAAATTCAATTATTATATTATAAAACAAGAGTATTAAAAAATTTTACATTTAAATAAATTTTAGCAAAAATATAAGATGCCAGACTTGCGAACATGCTGCCAAAGGGTAGAAGAGTAAGAAGAAATCACAAATACAGAAATTGACGTACATACATTTAAATACTATTTAGAATTTTATTATTAAATGATTAAAAGTAAATATATTAAAGCACATGATCTTTCAAAAAGAAATTAAATTCAATTACGAAAATTATTCACTAAAATTTTGCTACTAATTCTCTATCCAAACGACGAACACAAGCAGGTCTCTAATCTAATCGTTTCAACAGTTGTTTCCTCTGAAAGTGTGCATCGATTAGTGTTTGATTACGCGTATCGTCCAGGTCAAAATATCTTATGAGGCGATCCCAAAAGCCGTCAGGATTTTTCCGTTTCTTCCGTTTCACTATTACTGCTCTCATCAAATAAATTCCTTTCGGCTACTTCCATTTTTGATACTGTTTCCTCCGTTGTCTTTTTTGCGCCTGTTTTCTCTTCACTTCTTTGCTGTTTCTTTTCTAGAAAGGAAAATATTCAAAATTAATTCGAATTCGACCATTATATTGTTTTTACTTTTTGTATTACTTCGCGCCTTCTGTACGTTTTAAATTATTTAGTCTCATTGCCATTCTTGAAAACTTCATGCAAGAGAGTTATAATGCTTGGTGAGTTACCATAAATTGTTAAGCGTTCTGAATTGGTTAGAACTAGAGGAAAGTTTAGCTCATTCGCGCATTAAAATCAATGAAAATCTGAAAGAATTGACTATATTAATCGATTGCGACGAAAAATGAAATATTTAATAGAATTACCGTAACTTTTAAAAAGTATGGAGCCTGTTTTACTTTGATGACTGAGTTCTTGTGAATTGAATAATTTGTTAGGCGCGCCTGTTTCAATTTCTTTTTCGAAATAAGTGGCGTCTTTCACTTGATTATTTCTATTTTGTGTAGGCTGCTTTATACTATCTTGATTGCTGTTACGTACCTTGCTCTTGATTTACTTTTAAGCCCGGCAACACCTTCCCGTCCAGCTCAGCACTACAGGGGGAATTCTTAACCCATTCTGCCGGTTTCAGGTACCAACAACAAAAAAAAAATAAATTTTTTATTCGTCACACACAAGGCAGATAATTTACGATTCCTTTACTGGAATCCTACCCCTACCATCATCCATCACCACCCGCATACCCTCCTCCCATTCCTCTACCCTGGCGTTGTGCCTTTAGACAACCATTTAATACACGTGATAATAGCGCATGATTAAAAATGATTTATTACATATATAGATGTATACAATTCAAAAACAAAAAAAAATAAACACAAAGACAAAAGGGGAAAATGAATCGTTTAGCAATATATCGCTCAAGTTGACTTCTTGCTACCTTGGTCACCCCTTTTCGAGCTCGAAAAAAAAACTAAAGCCGTGGCTTTCGATCCACCGTTTATATACCTAACTCTGGCCCACTAACCTCCCCTTTTTTCTTTTCTTACAATTGGATCAAAAAAAAATTTTTTTTTTTTTGTTACAAACATATATAGACGACACATTACATTTAGCACATAAAAAAAAAAAAATTTAGTTACATATATAAATATCAGTATTAAAATTCGAAATAAATTATATTTTTTTTTTTTTTGTAAATTTTTTTTCCAATATCAGCTCTTTTTCCTGATACCGGGCAGCCCTTCTTAACCGGAACCTTCTTTCGACGATCGGCGCAGCACTGTGTTCAGGATACTAACGTGTTTTGTTCGTTTAACTGGGTGGTCAGTTTTTATGACGGGGCCCCTGGCTATTTCCTTTTTTTTTTCTCTCTGCCACCTCTACGTGATCCCGGTACAAAAATTGAATTCAATTTAAATCCTCAACTCTCTCGGTGAAATTTCAATATTTTTCCCTAATTCGTAAGAAAAAGAAATATGATCACTTACAGCTTATCCATTATACATTTTGAGTGCTTTTTGTAAATTTACCGCCTTCTTCTCTGCCTCGATTGCCTCACGGTTTAGTGTTCCTTTCGCCCTTCTCTACTCTTTTCGCCTTTTTCTTTATTAACTTTATATTCCTTTCAGGACTTTCACCGGTATTTGTCTTTTACTCGGATTTATGGATCTTTTCAAATTGATATTTAAATTAATTAATTTTTTTGATCTCGAGTTTAAATTTAGCACTTTCCCACAATCAAAACCTTTCTTATTTTTCGCGAACACTATACCGCTGTCGCACGACCGTCTACTACCTATATTAATGTTCATCTCCCGTTTTCAGAATTTTTACTTGACTTTACACCTTTGACAAACAATTTTTTTTTTTTTTTTTTTTTTTTAATAGGCACCGTTACTCGATCCTTTTTCTACCGTCCCTTTCATCTTCTGGAGCTTTACTCAGGTACTCGCTCGACCGCATGATTTTAATACGGTAATATCAAAATGCTCATTCTCGTACGCTTTATAATTACCATCACCTTCTTTAGCTGAGCGAACAAACTGATCTGTGAATTCACAGTGGATGAATTCTGTCGGTATGGCAGTATCGTTGATACATGTATTTTTGATACATGTATTCTGACGGATAGACTTTTCGATCACGTAAAAAAAACAAAATTTCTACTCTTTTGACAATCTTAGTAGGCTATCCAAAAAGGTAAATAAATAAAGACTAATTCATTATTCTATCTCTTTCACGGATCCTTTGCATGCAACATAACTCTACCGTTGGAAAGGTTGACGAAGGCGTTCTGCACCAAAGGTAGAGTGCATCATACAATTTGCTCTTTGGGTGCCCAACGAGGGAAATCGCCCACGATATCTTTCGATCAGACTGAGCTAGCCGGTTTAAACATTCCACTTAGGTCCATTCCATGGGGAGTATGCCACTCTAAGGATGTACTTTGTTTTTTCTTTTTTTTTTTCTTTTTTTTTTTTTTTTTTTTAAATTTCTAATTGTTAGGTGTATCAATGATCCTCGCCATGTCGTTGATTTGACAGAATCCCAAATCATGTGCCGTCACGCCAACACAGCTACCGAACTAAATCTACACATTCCCATAGCAGATCATAACTGGTTAAAATTTTCAAATGCCAACGCATGTTTCACTGTTTTATATCTTTTACATGTACGTTGCCCAATGGTTTTCCTTGTAATGATTCTAACTGATATACATTATTGCCAATTGGCTTTACGACTCGGCACTTTAAAAATTTCTTGCAAAACTTAGCGTTGATGTTATTTTTAAAATCACTCAATATGAAATTTCTTTTGTACACCTCCTGACCGGGTTGAAATTGAATCATCCTTTTGCTTCGGTTGTATCTAATAGAGCTCTTTTTATAAGACTCATGCAATCTATCTTTAATCTGTGCTCTAATTAATGCAATTTTATCGCTCTTATTTAAGACGTGTATTTCTGAATCATCTAATGAATTTAATCTCTTAGCCAATTCGTAATCAGAGCCGCTTAGAAACATATTTTGTCCAAATAGAGCAAAGAAAGGAGTAACCCCTGTTGCTGAGTGGACTGAGCTTCTTATGGAGCATTCAATTTCGGGTAGATAGAGATCCCAATCACGATGATCATTTTCTAAATATGATCTAATTGCGGTAATCACGGTTTGATTTACGCGTTCGGCTGCATTGGACTGCGGTGAATGTACTGCAGTTCTAAAATGTTTTATTTTGAAAATATCCAGTAACTTTGCAAACTCCTTAGAAACGAACTGTTTTCCATTATCACTGTGTATTGTTTCGGGAACCCCGAATTTATAAAAGACCTCATTCTTTAAGAATTCTATCACCTTAAACGCCGTTGCCTCTCGCATTGATTTCAAAAATGTAAATTTAGAAAAATGATCGACCACGATAAAGACGTACGCGTTCCCTAGTTTCGACCGCGGATATTTTCCTAAAAAGTCTATATAAATTTTTTGGAATGGACGCACAGTCTTCACCTCGCAACCTAACCCTGGCCGTAAGTCTATATTTACTGATTTTGATTCCTTGCAGATTTGGCAATCGTTAACGTAATTTCTGACTTGAATTGCCATTCGAGGCCAAAAATAATATTGCCTCAATCTATGCAGAGTTTTAGCTATTCCGCCATGCGCTGAAGTCGGAGGCTCGTGAGCTTTGGCTATGAGTGTAGTTGTTAGCGCGTCTGGTATCCACAATTTCCAAGGCGATTCGTCTTTAATTTCACAACCATCGAATTTGGTTCGCTTAAATACTTTATTATCAATAACCTTTAAATCTGGTAGATTATCTATATTTTTGTTCACTGTGTCTACCAACTCTTTATACTCAATCGAATCGAACTCGATGGTTTCAAAATCAAACATATTCTCAATTTCTAATTCTTCAATAGACCGCGATAGCAAATCAGCGACAACATTTTCACTTCCTTTTCTGTGCACTATTTCAAAATTGAATGGCTGTAATTGTATAGACCACCGCGCTAACCTGCCGCTTAAATCCTTAAGAGACATCAGCCATTTTAGACTAGCATGGTCTGTAACCACTGTAAACGGCATCATTTCGATGTAAGGTCTAAATTTCTTAATTGCCAACACTGCAGCCAAACATTCTTTTTCAGTAACACTATAGTTTCTCTGGTGTTTGTTCAACTTTTGGGAAAAGAAAGCTATAGGACGTTCATTTTTCGCGTCATCAACCTGATAGAGCACGGATCCCACACCTATATTTGAAGCGTCACATTGCACGAAAAATCTTCGCTTAAAATCAGGGTGCACCAGTACTGGTGTTGTTGTTAACGCTCGCTTCAACTGATGAAAGGATTCTATTGCCGCTTTTGTCATGTGGAATTTTTGTGATTTTTTTAATGTGTCGGTTAAAGGACCTGAGATGCTCGAAAAATTATGGATAAATCGCCTGTACCAACCTGCAGTACCTAGAAAACTTCTCACTTCCCTAGGGGTGCGTGGAATTGAAATTTGCTGTATGGCCTTAATTTTTTCGGGGTCGGTTCTTAAACAGCCACCGCCTATTATAAATCCTAAATATTTCAGTTCCTTGAAACAAAAACGCGATTTTTTTAATCCTATTGTTAAATTCGCTACCTTCAGCGCATGTGCAACCTGACTCAATATACTTAGATGTGTTTCAAATTCAGAGGAAATTATCAACAGGTCGTCTAAGTATACGAAGACATTTGAACTCAAGTGCGATGGTATGACTTTGTCCATGAGTCTACAAAGGCGTTGGGCCGCATTGCAGAGGCCGAAAGGCATTACTGTGAATTGATACAGGGGACGCCCAGGGACAGTGAAAGCGGTGTACTCCTTGCAATCCTTGTCTAATTCAATTTGCCAGAATGCAAATTTTAAATCTACACTACTAATAAAATGAGTATTGTCGATTCGACTTAATATGCCTTCTATATTTTGCAAGGGGTACGCGTCCTTCACCGTCCTGTCGTTCAGCTTTCTTGCATCCAAGCAAAATCTGTTTTTACCTGGCTTGCGGACTATGGTCGTTCGGTTACTCCATGCGCTATGACTCGGTTCTATTACCCCCAATTCTAGCATTTTATCTACTTCCTGGTAAACTAACTCTTGAACCGCGGGGGAAATAGGATAATATCTATCCTTCACTGGACTAGCTCCCTCTACAAGTTGTATCGAATGCCTTTCTAAATTTGTTTTTCCCAAGCCGTGTTCTTCAAAGGTAAGGAATTGCCTTTTTACTTCCTCAAGTTGTTTTCGCTGATCATGTGACAAATTATGCTCTAATGACTTTTCTTTACCGGTTTCACCATCAGTGGGATTTGTTTCTATTTCTATTTCAGATACTTTAATCACTTCGGGCGCTAATTCGAATATTCTCCAAAAGTCGATGCCTAGGTAGAGAGACTGTTCAAGGTAAGGACACAAATACAACATTATATTCCTCTTTTTCTCATTATATGTCATTTCCAGATGCACCTTACCTAACACGCTACGCTTATCACCCGCTGCCGTTTTTACTTTTGAAAAGAAAGGAATAACTTCTAATTTTAGTTCATCAATTAATTCTCTTCCTCCCTTTCCGAGGATGCTAACTGAAGCTCCCGTATCTAACAACCCTTTTACTGGTCTATTTCCAATGACGACATTAACAAAAACACGCGGATCGTTTGTGTCAGCTTTGGATATACTCTCTGTAACTAGATGACGAATGTTTTTCCGATCACGAAATCTTTCTCTAGCTTTTTTAACCTTTTTTGAAACTACTAGTGATTTGTGCACGGTGCTTTCGCCAAAAATTCGTTTTCTGATTTTTTCATAATTACAAAATCTTTCTTGAAATGGCAAAATTTCTTTAATCTTTTTCGCAGGTTTTTTATTAACTTCATTTACTCGTCTTACAATTTTACTTCTCTTCTCTTCTTTCAGTCCGCTTCCCGGGTTCCGATTTTGCTCTATGTTCTTTTCGTCGCCCTTATGGTCTATGACTGAATGTCTTTCGCGGGACCCTTGCTGGAGCATGGCTCTCCCGCTCTTACCACGTTCCGCTTCGAGTTTTCCTGCTGACAGTGCTTACATTTTGGTGTTATAACGTTTGGCTGTCCACACCTAAAACAAAATATGTTTTGTTGATCGGCCTCACATTGCATGAACGTGTGCCCACCTTGGCGACAATTCCAACACACTAGGTGTTTTTTCATCGGTTGGATTTCCTCATTAACTATATTGTTGACTTCATTTTCTGTGTCTGACTCTGGTGTTGGCTCTACAAGACATTCATTCACCTGTCGAATTAATCGCGGAGCTTGTGAAGGTCTAAACTCTCTTCGCGGAAAATATTTCTCTGCTTCTTTACACTCATCACGAAGGTTTTCTACTGAAATCGCTTGTATTGGATATATTATGCGCGCTAAATGTTCATTCAAATTACGTTTTATTATCTTGATCAACTCACTATCAGACACCGGATAAGTTAATCTAGATCGTATTTTCCAAATCGCCTGAAAGTATGAATCAACCGATTCACCTGGCAATTGTTTTCGCTCTACTAAAGCACGAAGCACTTCAAAATTGGTTTGTCTGCTCCTGTACTGGCGCACAAGTGCTTGACGCAACGACTGCCAATCCAATACATCATTGTTTTTGATATACAGCCAAAACCAATCTCGAGCTTCGCCAGACAGCAGTAAATGAAAATCACGCATAACGGTGAACCATGGACAATTGTACCGACTTTGTAGATATTCTATTCTAAAAATAAAATCTTCGACACTTAAACCTTTCGCGCTCCCGTCGAAATTTAATCCCCATTTATCTATTCTAACTGTCATTTCGTAATGCTGATTATAATAACTGATGGAATTTCTTATATTTCGATTATTTTCAGTTGATGGATTTCCATTCTGGTTTCTACCAGGATTACTATCTTGATTGTTGTGCTGGTCGGACTCTGCATATCGGAATATGGACGTATGATGGACATCACTATCACTACTTGTTTCTACAATTGGCTCATTACTATGCGTAACCGACTGGTTGTTTCTAGTCGTCTGATTTTCAACACTTTCAGCAACACGCGCTACATCTCTTCTTTCCGCACTCGTTATTGACGATATACTTTGAGTGTCTCTTCCATTACCAAATAAATCATAATTATTAACTCTGTTATTTTCAGGTTCTTGTTGCAGTCGTGTCCGGGATTTCTGTAAATCTGTGGGTTCTACAAGAGTGGTCTCTGTTAGCAGCGTAAGTTTTCTATCCACGTTTTTCATAATATGGGACAAACCTGCTTGAATACCTTGTTGTATTTGGACACTGATACTATTATCAAGCGATATTCGTATATCCTGACTAGCATTATCTAAGAATTTTTTTATCGCAGGTGGAATCACATCATTAACCTCATTCCGGGACTCACTATCTGACGGGTTGACAGGATCAACCGAAGCAGTGGCATTCGCAATTGGAGGTGGTAATGATAAATTAGGAGGATATTTCATCCCTTTCGGGCGAGCGCCCTGTAATTGTTTTTGGGTTATGTCGATGGGCTCTTGTACGTTCGGACTGCATGCGTTATCGTTATCTCCCATACTTTGGTTCTCTATTCTTTTCGATTTACGAATAGTTTTGGAAAGGTCAATAAATGATGCATCCATTTGACTTTCGTCCTCAACCGGACGTTGACTATGTGACATTACTGAAGGATTCGAAACACTGAACCTCACAATTTTTCTCAAAGGTGAAGCGGAAATGGATCTATTTAAATCAAATGTTATATGTCTTTTCTGGGATGAGGTGCGCTTTCGACCCTCTTCCCCTGAGAGCATGCCCCGTGAAAAGGCAAAAAAAAAAAAAACAACTAAGTATTATTTTTATTCACGCATTATAATTAACTTTTAAATCTCTTTTCCATTTAGTTCCAATGAACTATCCCCTTTTGGTTTTTATCTTGTTTCTCCTTAGAGATATATGTAAGATCGACGTTAATGACAATTACAACTACTTGCTACCAACAACACAAATTACGACTTTTTAACTTGAAACTAGTAGGAGAGAGAGAATGAAAAAGGATGGAGATGCGAATAGTTTCTACGAATTACCGAAAATAACAATTAAAAAAAAATTTTTTTTTTTTTTTTTTGTACTGACTATTTGTTTGTGTGACGAATCTCAAAATATAATCAATTTCCTTCTTTCTGCCCAAGACGCCTTCGTCGATGCATTTAGCACCTATACATTAAAATTTAAAAGCACTAAGTCATCGTAATGACACATCTTAGGCGAATGATGTATTTTCGGTGCAATTTGTCTCATAAATTACAAAAAGAAACAAAGTCACCATGCCTCAAAGAGCATCAGAAATTCTATATTTAAAATAAAAATTATTTATAATTCGGTGCAATTGAATTTTATTTGTGGTATATAAATTTCAAGTCACCGACTTTTAAACACAAAAATTTTCTCAAAAAAAAATAAACTAACTCCGCTACAGTTGTTCATCAGCAGCGCTTCCTTTATTCGTTTGGGCGCCATTTGTTGTTACGTACCTTGCTCTTGATTTACTTTTAAGCCCGGCAACACCTTCCCGTCCAGCTCAGCACTACAGGGGGAATTCTTAACCCATTCTGCCGGTTTCAGGTACCAACAACAAAAAAAAAATAAATTTTTTATTCGTCACACACAAGGCAGATAATTTACGATTCCTTTACTGGAATCCTACCCCTACCATCATCCATCACCACCCGCATACCCTCCTCCCATTCCTCTACCCTGGCGTTGTGCCTTTAGACAACCATTTAATACACGTGATAATAGCGCATGATTAAAAATGATTTATTACATATATAGATGTATACAATTCAAAAACAAAAAAAAATAAACACAAAGACAAAAGGGGAAAATGAATCGTTTAGCAATATATCGCTCAAGTTGACTTCTTGCTACCTTGGTCACCCCTTTTCGAGCTCGAAAAAAAAACTAAAGCCGTGGCTTTCGATCCACCGTTTATATACCTAACTCTGGCCCACTAACCTCCCCTTTTTTCTTTTCTTACAATTGGATCAAAAAAAAATTTTTTTTTTTGTTACAAACATATATAGACGACACATTACATTTAGCACATAAAAAAAAAAATTTAGTTACATATATAAATATCAGTATTAAAATTCGAAATAAATTATATTTTTTTTTTTTGTAAATTTTTTTTCCAATATCAGCTCTTTTTCCTGATACCGGGTAGCCCTTCTTAACCGGAACCTTCTTTCGACGATCGGCGCAGCACTGTGTTCAGGATACTAACGTGTTTTGTTCGTTTAACTGGGTGGTCAGTTTTTATGACGGGGCCCCTGGCTATTTCCTTTTTTTTTTCTCTCTGCCACCTCTACGTGATCCCGGTACAAAAATTGAATTCAATTTAAATCCTCAACTCTCTCGGTGAAATTTCAATATTTTTCCCTAATTCGTAAGAAAAAGAAATATGATCACTTACAGCTTATCCATTATACATTTTGAGTGCTTTTTGTAAATTTACCGCCTTCTTCTCTGCCTCGATTGCCTCACGGTTTAGTGTTCCTTTCGCCCTTCTCTACTCTTTTCGCCTTTTTCTTTATTAACTTTATATTCCTTTCAGGACTTTCACCGGTATTTGTCTTTTACTCGGATTTATGGATCTTTTCAAATTGATATTTAAATTAATTAATTTTTTTGATCTCGAGTTTAAATTTAGCACTTTCCCACAATCAAAACCTTTCTTATTTTTCGCGAACACTATACCGCTGTCGCACGACCGTCTACTACCTATATTAATGTTCATCTCCCGTTTTCAGAATTTTTACTTGACTTTACACCTTTGACAAACAATTTTTTTTTTTAATTTTCTCTTTTTTTTTTTTTTAAATAGGCACCGTTACTCGATCCTTTTTTTTACCGTCCCTTTCATCTTCTGGAGCTTTACTCAGGTACTCGCTCGACCGCATGATTTTAATACGGTAATATCAAAATGCTCATTCTCGTACGCTTTATAATTACCATCACCTTCTTTAGCTGAGCGAACAAACTGATCTGGGAATTCACAGTGGATGAATTCTGTCGGTATGGCAGTATCGTTGATACATGTATTTTTGATACATGTATTCTGACGGATAGACTTTTCGATCACGTAAAAAAAACAAAATTTCTACTCTT
>CAWZZZ010000101.1:2500-17500 GCA_963966595.1 Physocephala rufipes
ATACATACATACACATATTTTTAATTTTGTGTTTTTTATTTTACGTTTTGCCATATTTCTTATTTTGGTTATTTGTTTCTTTGGTTATGTATGTTTGGTTTAATTAAATTATAATAAAAATTCTGTATAATTTGAAATGAAAATGAATTCTTTTTGTTTTGTTTTTGTGTTGTTTTATTCGTTTGCCTAATGTATTTTGTTTTTGTTGTCCGTTTTGATTAGCCGTGTAGGCACTAAGGGCTACCAAGAACTTTTTCGCTCCGGCCAAGGAGCTCATCAGTTGGCTTAGTCAACATGGTCAAAGAGTTAGTTATGACAGGTTGTTGTCAAATAGTTATGGTCTGACGTGAGAAGGCAATGTAGATCGTACTTACCATGTTCTTTGTGTGTGTATGGAAAGTACTAGATTTGATGTGTTGTTTGTTAGTTTTATTTTTTGCTTTGTTTGTAATTATTGCTTTTTAATATTTTTATTAGTAATTATTGTTCATGTAATATTGTATTTTGTTATAATTATATTTTTGTTATTTCTTAGTTTTTTATTCTATATTTTTTGTTCTACAATTTTTTAATTTTGTATTTTCTGTTTTTCTTTTATATATTTTTGTTTTATTTTGGAGTTTATATTTGTTGATTATTTTATGTTTTTCATTTATCTGTTTTTATTTTATTTATTTAATATTGATTTTTGTTTTAATTTTCACTATAATTTTATTTTATATTTCTTTTTAAACATGTTGTTTTTTGACAATTCACCAACTCATCACTTTCACTGAATCCCCACGTGGCTCGCGGGTGACTGACGCGTGCCTCCGCAACGGAACAGCAATGTATTTTATTGTATCGGGAATACCCCGATTTATTTTTTTATGCATGATTTTTATGTGGCTTACTTTGTTACCCTGCAAAAACAGGGTTGCCAACTGTTTGATAATATGATAATAAATATATGTAATGATGCATGTACCTTATGTAATAATGTGCTGTTAATAATAAATAATAATAATGATAATAAATATAATAATAATAATAATAAATAATAATAATAATATTAATTGGTATTGTTACCTATAAAAATACTATATAATAATAATGATAGTTAATATCAATATAATAAAATGTGATACGTATAGATAAAATTAGTAGAAGATTTATACAAAACATTTTAACTATAATTATTTCAAAATATATTTATTTCAATTATAATTATTTCGGTTAGTATTATAATAGGAATTTTTGTGGGTTGGGATAAGTGGTAGGTATATTTTGTTCATTGCAGTAGTGCAAGGCGTCTGGGACAATGCAAATAGTGCTGGCTGCATTGATTGGCAGTCAATTCTGGCTGCAATGAGGTTGGGTTAATTCTGAGCTATTTGCCACCACTTAGTGGTGAAACAGTGATTTCAGAATCTTTTAGAAAAAAATTTTTATGAATTATGTTGGATTGACGCCATTGTGTAATGCACTGAAGAGGTTTTCTCGTGGGTATAGGACCACTTAGTGGAGCTATTTGAGACCCACGGTGAATCACTCTTCGTATTTTTGGGAGTTAAATTCGCGGAGTGGGGTGAAGTTGGTTGTTAGTTAGTATGAAAAAACTTTCAGGGTTGGTGTACCGCTCAAACAGCTCACTTGGTGTGCTGTTGTGTGGAGGCCATATCCTGTGTTGTTATATTGAAGGAGTGGGGGTGTGTGGTGTGCTAAAATACTTCTAAAAATATTTAAATTCTTTAGTTACAATTAATTTATGTTCTAAAGACTTTTTTGTTTGGGTGACCAATAAGTATGTGTCGCTTAGCGCCACATGACTTTGGTTCTTCATTATTAATTATTGTAGGGGAGTTGAAAACTATCACCCTTGAAACAAGGGGTCTAACCTACCTAAGCTAGGAAGCTAATTTACACGTGAATTGCTTTATTTTTGTTTTTAGATTAGGTGCCCCTACTTATATATATCAAACAACGTTGTTTATTATATACATACCTACATAAATACATATATATACCTACATAAACACATACATACACATATACATACATATACATACATACATACATACATATACACACATGCACATATACATACATATACACATACATATACATACATACATATATATACATACATACACATATACACACATATACATACACATACATATACATATACACACATGCGCAGATATACACATACACAGCACGGACATATACATATACATGCACACATATACGTACATACATACATACATACACATACACACATACACACACGCATACATACGTACATACATATACTCAAGTGTACATATATATGCACACATGTCAATACATATACATACACACATACGCACATGCATGCACCGTACATTTCTGCTCGCATACATACACATGCACATATACATATATACACACTCATATACCCTTCTTGATGAGAGACCTTCTTGATGGTCAGTGAGACGGACGTGTTTTAAACAGCTTAAACAAATTTTCAAATTTATAGTGAACGCAGTTTAGTTATTTTTTGTGCAAAGTGCTAAATAAGTGCGAAAGTGAAGCGGGCGATAGATATATTCGCGTCAGCTAACTTGGTCACCGACGGTGCTTTGAAAAGGGAAAATTTAAAAGTTTGGCGGAACTTTATTCTGTTCATTTAGTTCTTTTTTTTCAAAATCAATTTCCCGCGCGAACTGTGGATCAAAATTTTCCAAATTTTAGAAGACACAAATCAGCTGATCAACTGTCTGTGGATCAATCGGGCAGGTTAGTGCTATAGAGCTAAAATTTCGTGTCATAGTTTTAGGCGAAGTTTGGAAAGCTGGATCACAGGGCGGCTCAGAACGCGGAAAACCCTTTCCAAAAGAGCAGATTGGTACAGCGGTCTCCACCAAGTTCGAGTAAGGATGTAGTTGTTCAAAAGCTCGATACACCAGAACATGCTGGGAGGGAGGCAAGATCTAGGTCTTCTCCTCCAGCTCTTTTAGTCTCAAACCAAGATCTGCAACAGCAAGGTTCATCGATATCTGGTGGAACTGAAACTCAAATTATTTCTGCCACAGATCCAGCAAGTTTTTCAGCTACTCCATTAGAAGGCGAGAGCGAGCTGGTTGAAATGGGCAGGAAAATAGACGAGCTTGTGCTCATGATGGGGGGTGGAAAACGCAACATTAACCAGCTTATGAGAGATCTGGTATCAGATATTGCCGTTTTGCAGAGAAAGGCCGTATATAGCTTACGCTATAATAATACAGCCATAAAGCAAGTTACCTCGTCTACTCAAACATCTCCCTTGATAAAAGGTGGGGGTGGTGATGGTTCTACGAAAAGGTGTAGAGATGCAGCCGCAGCAGAATTTCCGCCGCCAAAAAAGGGTAAGGCCACTAATGCAAGGGTGCGAGACGTGTCTTCGGTCAAAGCGGGCGCTAATATTTCATACGCTCAAGTAGCCGCAGAAGCAAATATAGCATCTTCAAAAGGAAAGGGGGAATGGATTCAGGTGCGGTCTGAACGCACTAAATTAAAGAGGGCAAGACCTGACGCTTTATTAATTCAAGCAGCTGAGGGTACAACAAATGTGGAACTTTTGCGGAAAGTTAAAGCAGATCCTAAGTTAGAGAAGATCGGGCTCATGGTCAAAGCAATAAGGAAAACTAAAAAAGGCGAACTTTTATTAGAGCTCAGCAGGCAAAAGGAAAGTCAGGCTGAAGAAATTAAAACCGCAGTGAAAACGGCGCTAGGTGATGCGGCCAATGTGCGTGCGTTGACACAGACAATTTTACTGGAAGTCAAAGATATAGATGAGGTTACTACGGAAGAGGATGTAGTAGAGTCCGTAAATAAATGTTTACAGCAGGAGAGCATAGACAGAACCGTAATCCGTTCAATGAGGAAATCTTATGGGGGTACCCAGACGGTTACGTTAAGTCTTTCTTTTTCGCTGGCCAGCAGCCTTCTTAAGTTGGGTAAGATCCGGATTGGGTGGGTAGTTTGTCGCATTCGATTGAAAGAGGGCATTCAGCGGTGTTTCAAGTGCTTAGATTTCGGGCACTTCGCCAGTGACTGTATCTATGCTGATGATTGTTCAAGGCTCTGCTATCGATGCGGTGGTCAAGGACATATAGCGAAGCAATGTAGCAGTGATCCTATGTGCATCTTGTGCCAGAGAAATGGGGCTATGGATCCAAAACATAGTACAGGCAGTTTTAAATGTCCGAGCTACCAGAACGCCGTAAAAGCGCAGAAGGGGGTAAGAATAGTTGCGGCATGAAATGCTTACAGCTAAATCTCAATCATTGCCAAGCTGCTCAAGATCTGTTGAACCAAACAATGTTTGAACTTGGTATAGATTTCGCGATTCTCAGTGAGCCATATAAGTGTGCATCTGATGGTAAGTGGGCAGTCGATGCTTCAAGAAAGGCAGCAATCTGTAATTTTAGCTCAGGCTATCCGATGTCAATAATCAAGGCTGAATCCGGATTTGTGTGTGCAAAACTAGATGACATGTATGTGTACAGCTGCTATATTCCACCTAGTGTAGACTTAGAAGGTTTTAATTACGTGTTGGACTGTTTAATAAGCGACGCACGCCATAGAAACCCAGTTCTCATTGCCGGTGACTTCAACGCATGGGCGACAGAATGGGGTTGCACTAGGACTAACCCGAGGGGGAGATCGCTACTTGACGCTATGGCGTGCATGGACGTTTTACTGCTGAACGAAGGATATGAGCACACTTTCAGTAAAAACGGAGTAGGCTCTATAATTGATCTGTCCTTTATTAGTTGTGGATTATGCTCGTCGACGAAATGGAGTCTAAGTACTGTATATACGTTCAGTGATCATAGAGCAATTCTAATTGAGGTGGCGAAACTGAAAAAACATCCCATAGCCAGGAATGTGCTGAAATGGAGATCTGAGACTTTTGAAGAAGAGCTCTTTAGCGAGGTACTTAGCGCTGAGTGTATAAACGGGCCAGCGGAAGAGGCTGTAGCACGGTTAATGTGCAAAATAAAAAGAGCTTGCTCAGCATCCATGTCGCGTATAAGAAATACAGCCCATTGTCACAGTTCTCAGAAAGCTGCATATTGGTGGAACGCGGAAATTGCAAAGCTGCGAGCGATTTGTATACGGTCGAGGCGAAATTATCTCAGGTCAAGTAACTCACCAAACTATGACAGAAATAAGCAGATATATAAAGATAATCGAAGGCTACTTAAAAATGCTATCCGTGAAAGCAAAAATAGATGCTTTTTGGAACTCTGCGATGAGGTGGAAGTAGATCCGTATGGCACAGCGTATAAATTAGTTTTCAAAAAACTTAAGCACACCGTGCAATTGGAATCTCCGCATGAACTGGATGCGATTGTAAAGCACCTTTTTCCTGAACAGCAGCGCTTTCAAAGAATTTTGTGGGCCGACTATGATCCTGCGGACATCCCGCCAATAACTAGTATCGAAGTATTAAGAGCCGCGAGTATGCTGAAAGGTAATAAAGCGCCGGGGCCGGACGGAATACCCAGCATAGCAATTACAACAGTGGCCGTGAGACGTACAGAGTTATTCCAAGAGGTATTTAATAAATGCCTCAGAGAAGGACATTTCCCGAAACAGTGGAAGGTGCAGCGGTTGGTCCTGCTACCAAAGAAATCAGTACCATTGCATCCAGCAGATTACCGCCCAATTTGTATGCTGGATTCGTCTGGGAAAATTTTTGAGCACATACTCAAGGAAAGATTAGAGACAGCAATAGATTTCCGACTTTCAGAATCGCAGTTTGGTTTTAGAAAAGGTCGTTCTGCAGTGCATGCGCTAAAATTGGTCAAGCAGATTGCTTCTAAAGCTTTAGAGGGCACACGTTGGAGGGGAGGGAGCAAAAAGTACTGCTTAATCCTTACGCTTGACGTTAAAAATGCGTTCAACTCGGCAAATTGGAGAGAAATCTTGAGAGCGCTTAAGCGCTACAACGTTCCAAGTTATCTGTGCAACTTAATATCTAGCTATTTGGACGAGCGAATACTTTTTTATTACACCACTGACGGTCCGAAAATGCATGCCCTGAGTGGTGGTGTTCCTCAGGGTTCTGTGCTGGCCCCTCTGTTATGGAACTCTATGTATAACGGCGTTTTCGAACTGAGGGTCCCAAACGGGGCTCAGGTAGTGGGTTTCGCTGACGACATTTCCATCATAGTAGTAGAGAAGGATTTAGCAGATCTTGTGGGTGTTGCAAATTGTTCTGTGAGGATAGTTCAAAGCTGGATGGCCTCGAAAGGACTGAGCCTTGCTGAGGAAAAAACGGAAGCAGTTCTAATAAGCAGCCGCAAGAAAATTGAAACGGTTAACATTACGGTTGGAGGAACTGTCATAACGTCAAAACCGCATATTAAGTATCTGGGCATCATGTTCGACCATCGTTTGTCATTCAAAGCACACGTGGATTATGTTCAGCGAAAAGCGGCGGAAGCAACAAACGCGCTGTCGAGAATCATGATAAATGCTAGAGGACCCAAGCAAAGGCGAAGGCAACTGCTGGCAGGAGTTGTTAAATCTATAATTCTGTATGGAGCAGCAGTATGGTCAGAAGCTCTACAGAAAAGTTCATACGCGCGCAACATTAAAGCTACCTATAGGCTCTGCGCACTCCGGGTGTGCAGTGCTTTTCGAACGGTGTCGGAAGATGCAGCACTGGTAGTAAGCGGAATGCACCCCATAGATTTGCTGGCCAAAGGTTGTGCTTTAACTGACGACCTTTTAGCTGATACCCCCGCAGCAGAAGCACGTGTTACCGCGCGTACGGTGATTATACGGGACTGGCAAGTGAGATGGGACCGTGCAGTGAAAGGCAGATGGACTTATAAGCTGATTCCTGTGCTAGAACCTTGGTTAAACAGAAATCATGGGGAGGTCGATTTTTATCTAACGCAGTTTTTGACTGGCCACGGTTGTTTTAAAGCTTACCTCCATAAATTTGGTCACGAACAAAATCCATTCTGTGACTACTGTGGAATGGAGATGGTGGAGAATGCAGAGCATATCTTCTTCCGTTGTCTTCGATTCTCGAATTCAAGGGCGGCGTTACAACAGGCTATTAGGGAGAGCATAATGCCTAACACAGTAGTAAACATTATGTTGAAAAGCCACGAAAATTGGCTAGCCATAGCGCGATTCGCTGCAGTAATAATGAAGGAGCAGAGAAGTTTAGAGCAGAGAAGAAGACTGAACGAGTAGTTGCCACATAAGGCCACCCCCTCCGCGAAGTAATGCTTATCGGCAGTTCCGCGGGGGAGATTAGAAGATGAGGTGGTTTTAGTCAGTAAGAGTCTGACACTACTGATGCTCAGAGGACCTAGCATCAGTGCCCATGATGGGTTTCCACCCGGCAAAAAAAAAAAAACACTCATATACCCACACACATACATACATACACATATTTTTAATTTTGTGTTTTTTATTTTACGTTTTGCCATATTTCTTATTTTGGTTATTTGTTTCTTTGGTTATGTGTGTTTGGTTTAATTAAATTATAATAAAAATTCTGTATAATTTGAAATGAAAATGAATTCTTTTTGTTTTGTTTTTGTGTTGTTTTATTCGTCTGCCTAATGTATTTTGTTTTTGTTGTTCGTTTTGATTAGCCGTGTAGGCACTAAGGGCTACCAAGAACGTTTTCGCTCCGGCCAAGGAGCTCATCAGTTGGCTTAGTCAACATGGTCAAAGAGTTAGTTATGACAGGTTGTTGTCAAATAGTTATGGTCTGACGTGAGAAGGCAATGTAGATCGTACTTACCATGTTGTGTTGTTTGTTAGTTTTATTTTTTGCTTTGTTTGTAATTATTGTTCTTTTAATATTTTTATTAGTAATTATTGTTCATGTAATATTGTATTTTGTTATAATTATATTTTTGTTATTTCTTAGTTTTTTATTCTATATTTTTTGTTCTACAATTTTTTAATTTTGTATTTTCTGTTTTTCTTTTATATATTTTTGTTTTATTTTGGAGTTTATATTTGTTGATTATTTTATGTTTTTCATTTATCTGTTTTTATTTTATTTATTTAATATTGATTTTTGTTTTAATTTTCACTATAATTTTATTTTATATTTCTTTTTAAACTTGTTGTTTTTTGACCATTCACCAACTCATCACTTTCACTGAATCCCCACGTGGCTCGCGGGTGACTGACGCGTGCCTCCGCAACGGAACAGCAATGTATTTTATTGTATCGGGAATACCCCGATTTATTTTGTTATGCATGATTTTTATGTGGCTTGCTTTGTTACCCTGCAAAAACAGGGTTGCCAACTGTTTGATAATATGATAATAAATATATGTAATGATGCATGTACCTTATGTAATAATGTGCTGTTAATAATAAATAATAATAATGATAATAAATATAATAATAATAATAATAAATAATAATAATAATAATATTAATTGGTATTGTTACCTATAAAAATACTATATAATAATAATGATAGTTAATATCAATATAATAAAATGTGATACGTATAGATAAAATTAGTAGAAGATTTATACAAAACATTTTAACTATAATTATTTCAAAATATATTTATTTCAATTATAATTATTTCGGTTAGTATTATAATAGGAATTTTTGCGGGTTGGGATAAGTGGTAGGTATATTTTGTTCATTGCAGTAGTGCAAGGCGTCTGGGACAATGCAAATAGTGCTGGCTGCATTGATTGGGCGTCAATTCTGGCTGCAATGAGGTTGGGTTAATTCTGAGCTATTTGCCACCACTTAGTGGTGAAACAGTGATTTCAGAATCTTTTAGAAAAATTTTTTATGAATTATGTTGGATTGACGCCATTGTGTAATGAACTGAAGAGGTTTTCTCGTGGGTATAGGACCACTTAGTAGAGCTATTTGAGACCAACGGTGAATCACTCTTCGTATTTTTGGGAGTTAGATTCGCGGAGTGGGGTGAAGTTGGTTGTTAGTTAGTATGAAAAAACTTTCAGGGTTGGTGTACCGCTCAAACAGCTCACTTGGTGTGCTGTTGTGTGGAGGCCATATCCTGTGTTGTTATATTGAAGGAGTGGGGGTGTGTGGTGTGCTAAAGTACTTCTAAAAATATTTAAATTCTTTAGTTACAATTAATTTATGTTCTAAAGACTTTTTGGTTTGGGTGACCAATAAGTATGTGTCGCTTAGCGCCACATGACTTTGGTTCTTCATTATTAATTATTGTAGGGGAGTTGAAAACTACCACCCTTGAAACAAGGGGTCTAACCTACCTAAGCTAGGAAGCTAATTTACACGTGAATTGCTTTATTTTTGTTTTTAGATTAGGTGCCCCTACTTATATATATCAAAAAACGTTGTTTATTATATACATACCTACATACATACATATATATACCTACATAAACACATACATACACATATACATACATATACATACATACATACATACATATACACACATGCACATATACATACATATATACATACATATACACATACATTTTTCAGCTACTCCATTAGAAGGCGAGAGCGAGCTGGTTGAAATGGGCAGAAAAATAGACGAGCTTGTGCTCATGATGGGGGGTGGAAAACGCAACATTAATCAGCTTATGAGAGATCTGGTATCAGATATTGCCGTTTTGCAGAGAAAGGCCGTATATAGCTTACGCTATAATAATACAGCCAAAAAGCAAGTTACCACGTCTACTCAAACATCTCCCTTGATAAAAGGTGGGGGTGGTGATGGTTCTACGAAAAGGTGTAGAGATGCAGCCGCAGCAGAATTTCCGCCGCCAAAAAAGGGTAAGGCCACTAATGCAAGGGTGCGAGACGTGTCTTCTGTCAAAGCGGGCGCTAATATTTCATACGCTCAAGTAGCCGCAGAAGCAAATATAGCATCTTCAAAAGGGAAGGGGGAATGAATTCAGGTGCGGTCTGAACGCACTAAAATAAAGAGGGCAAGACCTGACGCATTATTAATTCAAGCAGCTGAGGGTACAACAAATGTGGAACTTTTGCGGAAAGTTAAAGCAGATCCTAAGTTAGAGAAGATCGGGCTCATGGTCAAAGCAATAAGGAAAACTAAAAAAGGCGAACTTTTATTAGAGCTCAGCAGGCAAAAGGAAAGTCAGGCTGAAGAAATTAAAACCGCAGTGAAAACGGCGCTAGGTGATGCGGCCAATGTGCGTGCGTTGACGCAGACAATTTTACTGGAAGTCAAAGATATAGATGAGGTTACTACGGAAGAGGATATAGTAGAGTCAGTAAATAAATGTTTACAGCAGGAGAGCATAGACAGAACCGTAATTCGTTCAATGAGGAAATTTTATGGGGTACCCAGACGGCAACGTTAAGTCTTTCTTTTTCGCTGGCCAGCAGCCTTCTTAAGTTGGGTAAGATTCGGATTGGGTGGGTAGTTTGTCGCATTCGATTGAAAGAGGGCATTCAGCGGTGTTTCAAGTGCTTAGATTTCGGGCACTTCGCCAGTGATTGTATCTATGCTGACGATTGTTCAAGGCTCTGCTATCGATGCGGTGGTCAAGGACATATAGCGAAGCAATGCAGCAGTGATCCTATGTGCATCTTGTGCCAGAGAAATGGGGCTATGGATCCAAAACATAGTACAGGCAGTTTTAAATGTCCGAGCTACCAGAACGCCGTAAAAGCGCAGAAGGGGGTAAGAATAGTTGCGGCATGAAATGCTTACAGCTAAATCTCAATCATTGCCAAGCTGCTCAAGATCTGTTGAACCAAACAATGTTTGAACTTGGTATAGATTTCGCGATTCTCAGTGAGCCATATAAGTGTGCATCTGATGGTAAGTGGGCAGTCGATGCTTCAAGAAAGGCAGCAATCTGTAATTTTAGCTCAGGCTATCCGATGTCAATAATCAAGGCTGAATCCGGATTTGTGTGTGCAAAACTAGATGACATGTATGTGTACAGCTGCTATATTCCACCTAGTGTAGACTTAGAAGGTTTTAATTACGTGTTGGACTGTTTAATGAGCGACGCACGTCATAGAAACCCAGTTCTCATTGCCGGTGACTTCAACGCATGGGCGACTGAATGGGGTTGCACTAGGACTAACCCGAGGGGGAGATCGCTACTTGACGCTATGGCGTGCATGGACGTTTTACTGCTGAACGAAGGATCTGAGCACACTTTCAGTAAAAACGGAGTAGGCTTTATAATTGATCTGTCCTTTATTAGTTGTGGATTATGCTCGTCGACGAAATGGAGTCTAAGTACTGTATATACGTTCAGTGATCATAGAGCAATTCTAATTGAGGTGGCGAAATTGAAAAAACATCCCATAGCCAGGAATGTGCTGAAATGGAGATCTGAGACTTTTGAAGAAGAGCTCTTTAGCGAGGTACTTAGCGCTGAGTGTATAAACGGGCCATCGGAAGAGGCTGTAGCACGGTTAATGTGCAAAATAAAAAGAGCTTGCTCAGCATCCATGTCGCGTATAAGAAATACAGCCCATTGTCACAGTTCTCAGAAAGCTGCATATTGGTGGAACGCGGAAATTGCAAAGCTGCGAGCGAATTGTATACGTTCGAGGCGAAATTATCTCAGGTCAAGTAACTCACCAAACTATGACAGAAATAAGCAGATATATAAAGATAATCGAAGGCTACTTAAAAATGCTATCCGTGAAAGCAAAAATAGATGCTTTTTGGAACTCTGCGATGAGGTGGAAGTAGATCCGTATGGCACAGCGTATAAATTAGTTTTCAAAAAACTTAAGCACACCGTGCAATTGGAATCTCCGCATGAACTGGATGCGATTGTAAAGCACCTTTTTCCTGAACAGCAGCGCATTCAAAGAATTTTGTGGGCCGACTATGATCCTGTGGACATCCCGCCAATAACTAGTATCGAAGTATTAAGAGCCGCGAGTATGCTGAAAGGTAATAGAGCGCCGGGGCCGGACGGGATACCCAGCATAGCAATTACAACAGTGGCCGTGAGACGTACAGAGTTATTCCAAGAGGTATTTAATGAATGCCTCAGAGAAGGACATTTCCCGAAACAGTGGAAGGTGCAGCGGTTGGTCCTGCTACCAAAGAAATCAGTACCAGTGCGTCCAGCAGATTACCGCCCAATTTGTATGCTGGATTCGTCTGGGAAAATTTTTTGAGCATATACTCAAGGAAAGATTAGAGACAGCAATAGATTTCCGACTTTCAGAATCGCAGTTTGGTTTTAGGAAAGGTCGTTCTGCAGTGCATGCGCTAAAATTGGTCAAGCAGATTGCTTCTAAAGCTTTAGAGGGCACACGTTGGAGGGGAGGGAGCAAAAAGTACTGCTTAATCCTTACGCTTGACGTTAAAAATGCATTCAACTCGGCAAATTGGAGAGAAATCTTGAGAGCGCTTAAGCGCTACAACGTTCCAAGTTATCTGTGCAACTTAATATCTAGCTATTTGGACGAGCGAATACTTTTTTATTACACCACTGACGGTCCGAAAATGCATGCCCTGAGTGGTGGTGTTCCTCAGGGTTCTGTGCTGGCCCCTCTGTTATGGAACTCTATGTATAACGGCGTTTTCGAACTGAGGGTCCCAAACGGGGCTCAGGTAGTGGGTTTCGCTGACGACATTTCCATCATAGTAGTAGAGAAGGATTTAGCAGATCTTGTGGGTGTTGCAAATTGTTCTGTGAGGATAGTTCAAAGCTGGATGGCCTCGAAAGGACTGAGCCTTGCTGAGGAAAAAACGGAAGCAGTTCTTATGAGCAGCCGCAAGAAAATTGAGACGGTTAACATTACGGTTGGAGGAACTGTTATAACGTCAAAACCGCATATTAAGTATATGGGCGTCATGTTCGACCATCGTTTGTCATTCAAAGCACACGTGGATTATGTTCAGCGAAAAGCGGCGGAAGCAACAAACGCGCTCTCGAGAATCATGATAAATGCTAGAGGACCCAAGCAAAGGCGAAGGCAACTGCTGGCAGGAGTTGTTAAATCTATAATTCTGTATGAAGCAGCAGTATGGTCAGAAGCTCTACAGAAAAGTTCATACGCGCGCAACATTAAAGCTACCTATAGGCTCTGCGCACTCCGGGTCTGCAGTGCTTTTCGAACGGTGTCGGAAGACGCAGAACTGGTAGTAAGCGGAATGCACCCCATAGATTTGCTGGCCAAAGGTTGTGCTTTAAGTGACGACCTTTTAACTGATACCCCCGCAGCAGAAGCACGTGTTACCGCGCGTACGGTGATTATACGGGACTGGCAAGTGAGATGGGACCGTGCAGTGAAAGGCAGATGGACTTATAAGCTGATTCCTGTGCTAGAACCTTGGTTAAACAGAAATCATGGGGAGGTCGATTTTTACCTAACGCAGTTTTTGACTGGCCACGGTTGTTTTAAAGCTTACCTCCATAAATTTGGTCACGAACAAAATCCATTCTGTGACTACTGTGGAATGGAGATGGTGGAGAATGCAGAGCATGTCTTCTTCCGTTGTCTTCGATTCTCGAATTCAAGGGCGGCATTACAACAGGCTATTAGGGAGAGCATAATGCCTAACACAGTAGTAAACATTATGTTGAAAAGCCAGGAAAATTGGCTAGCCATAGCGCGATTCGCTGCAGTAATAATGAAGGAGCAGAGAAGTTTAGAGCAGAGAAGAAGACTGAACGAGTAGTTGCCACATAAGGCCACCCCCTCCGCGAAGTAATGCTTATCGGCAGTTCCGCGGGGGAGATTAGAAGATGAGGTGGTTTTAGTCAGTAAGAGTCTGACACTACTGATGCTCAGAGGACCTAGCATCAGTGCCCATGATGGGTTTCCACCCGGCAAAAAAAAAAAAACACTCATATACCCACACACATACATACATACACATATTTTTAATTTTGTGTTTTTTATTTTACGTTTTGCCATATTTCTTATTTTGGTTATTTGTTTCTTTGGTTATGTGTGTTTGGTTTAATTAAATTATAATAAAAATTCTGTATAATTTGAAATGAAAATGAATTCTTTTTGTTTTGTTTTTGTGTTGTTTTATTCGTCTGCCTAATGTATTTTGTTTTTGTTGTTCGTTTTGATTAGCCGTGTAGGCACTAAGGGCTACCAAGAACGTTTTCGCTCCGGCCAAGGAGCTCATCAGTTGGCTTAGTCAACATGGTCAAAGAGTTAGTTATGACAGGTTGTTGTCAAATAGTTATGGTCTGACGTGAGAAGGCAATGTAGATCGTACTTACCATGTTGTGTTGTTTGTTAGTTTTATTTTTTGCTTTGTTTGTAATTATTGTTCTTTTAATATTTTTATTAGTAATTATTGTTCATGTAATATTGTATTTTGTTATAATTATATTTTTGTTATTTCTTAGTTTTTTATTCTATATTTTTTGTTCTACAATTTTTTAATTTTGTATTTTCTGTTTTTCTTTTATATATTTTTGTTTTATTTTGGAGTTTATATTTGTTGATTATTTTATGTTTTTCATTTATCTGTTTTTATTTTATTTATTTAATATTGATTTTTGTTTTAATTTTCACTATAATTTTATTTTATATTTCTTTTTAAACTTGTTGTTTTTTGACCATTCACCAACTCATCACTTTCACTGAATCCCCACGTGGCTCGCGGGTGACTGACGCGTGCCTCCGCAACGGAACAGCAATGTATTTTATTGTATCGGGAATACCCCGATTTATTTTGTTATGCATGATTTTTATGTGGCTTGCTTTGTTACCCTGCAAAAACAGGGTTGCCAACTGTTTGATAATATGATAATAAATATATGTAATGATGCATGTACCTTATGTAATAATGTGCTGTTAATAATAAATAATAATAATGATAATAAATATAATAATAATAATAATAAATAATAATAATAATAATATTAATTGGTATTGTTACCTATAAAAATACTATATAATAATAATGATAGTTAATATCAATATAATAAAATGTGATACGTATAGATAAAATTAGTAGAAGATTTATACAAAACATTTTAACTATAATTATTTCAAAATATATTTATTTCAATT
>CAWZZZ010000101.1:20000-23966 GCA_963966595.1 Physocephala rufipes
CATATATACATATATACATATATACATATATACATATATACATATATACATATATACATATATACATATATACATATATACATATATACATATATACATATATACATATATACATATATACATATATACATATATACATATATACATATATACATATATACATATATACATATATACATATATACATATATACATATATACATATATACATATATACATATATACATATATACATATATACATATATACATATATACATATATACATATATACATATATACATATATACATATATACATATATACATATATACATATATACATATATACATATATACATATATACATATATACATATATACATATATACATATATACATATATACATATATACATATATACATATATACATATATACATATATACATATATACATATATACATATATACATATATACATATATACATATATACATATATACATATATACATATATACATATATACATATATACATATATACATATATACATATATACATATATACATATATACATATATACATATATACATATATACATATATACATATATACATATATACATATATACATATATACATATATACATATATACATATATACATATATACATATATACATATATACATATATACATATATACATATATACATATATACATATATACATATATACATATATACATATATACATATATACATATATACATATATACATATATACATATATACATATATACATATATACATATATACATATATACATATATACATATATACATATATACATATATACATATATACATATATACATATATACATATATACATATATACATATATACATATATACATATATACATATATACATATATACATATATACATATATACATATATACATATATACATATATACATATATACATATATACATATATACATATATACATATATACATATATACATATATACATATATACATATATACATATATACATATATACATATATACATATATACATATATACATATATACATATATACATATATACATATATACATATATACATATATACATATATACATATATACATATATACATATATACATATATACATATATACATATATACATATATACATATATACATATATACATATATACATATATACATATATACATATATACATATATACATATATACATATATACATATATACATATATACATATATACATATATACATATATACATATATACATATATACATATATACATATATACATATATACATATATACATATATACATATATACATATATACATATATACATATATACATATATACATATATACATATATACATATATACATATATACATATATACATATATACATATATACATATATACATATATACATATATACATATATACATATATACATATATACATATATACATATATACATATATACATATATACATATATACATATATACATATATACATATATACATATATACATATATACATATATACATATATACATATATACATATATACATATATACATATATACATATATACATATATACATATATACATATATACATATATACATATATACATATATACATATATACATATATACATATATACATATATACATATATACATATATACATATATACATATATACATATATACATATATACATATATACATATATACATATATACATATATACATATATACATATATACATATATACATATATACATATATACATATATACATATATACATATATACATATATACATATATACATATATACATATATACATATATACATATATACATATATACATATATACATATATACATATATACATATATACATATATACATATATACATATATACATATATACATATATACATATATACATATATACATATATACATATATACATATATACATATATACATATATACATATATACATATATACATATATACATATATACATATATACATATATACATATATACATATATACATATATACATATATACATATATACATATATACATATATACATATATACATATATACATATATACATATATACATATATACATATATACATATATACATATATACATATATACATATATACATATATACATATATACATATATACATATATACATATATACATATATACATATATACATATATACATATATACATATATACATATATACATATATACATATATACATATATACATATATACATATATACATATATACATATATACATATATACATATATACATATATACATATATACATATATACATATATACATATATACATATATACATATATACATATATACATATATACATATATACATATATACATATATACATATATACATATATACATATATACATATATACATATATACATATATACATATATACATATATACATATATACATATATACATATATACATATATACATATATACATATATACATATATACATATATACATATATACATATATACATATATACATATATACATATATACATATATACATATATACATATATACATATATACATATATACATATATACATATATACATATATACATATATACATATATACATATATACATATATACATATATACATATATACATATATACATATATACATATATACATATATACATATATACATATATACATATATACATATATACATATATACATATATACATATATACATATATACATATATACATATATACATATATACATATATACATATATACATATATACATATATACATATATACATATATACATATATACTGTGACGACGCATTTCGGCGTTACGAAATACTCTCACAAATTTATAATTCAACTTTCACTTTGTAAAATGAATTATCTGTAATTTTAAATTTTCTTATATATATGTATATATATTCCTGTACTAACAATCACATGAATAGTCTAAGTATTTCACCAGCCGTAGCGGTGAAGGTATTTATTTTTAAGTATAAGGCGTACAAAACTACCATAAGTAAATTAATTAAAATAACGATGACCGTAGGGTATAACAATAAAGCTAGAGTGAGACAGGGCCATAGCAACACTGACGCTCGTATAAAAATCGAGCTAGAGTGAGACAGGGCCATAGCAACACTGACGCACGTATAACAAACAGGGCCATAGCAACACTGACGCTCACATAACAATCGAGCTAGAGTGAGACAGGGCCATAGCAACACTGACGCACGTATAACAAACAGGGCCATAGCAACACTGACGCTCACATAACGATCGAGCTAGAGTGAGACAGGGACATAGCAACACTGACGCTCCTATAACAAACAAAGCTAGAATAGGACAGGACCATAGCAACGCTGACATTTGGAAACACATAAAAGGGACGGTACAACACGAAAACTGCCTGTTGCTCGTGGACCGCGATAAGGGTAAGACCTCTCAAGTCTCCTGTCTTCAACCACTACACTTGTAGTGGTTGGAGACAAAACTCTCTCCGTTGCCTCTCCTCTCCTCTCCTTTCCGTAGCCTCTCTCTCCTCTCTGTAGCCGCTCTCGTCGCTTTGGCTTCAACGGATGGTCCAACGGATCGTTGCGCGGAAGCTGAAGTGATGAGCCGAGAGTGCTAAGTGCCGGTCCAGTGGATCAGCACTCCGCTCACGGAAATGCGGTTGCATTTTTTTCCTCTCCGTAGCCTCTCTCTCCTCTCTGTAGCCGCTCTCGTCGCTTTGGCTTCAACGGATGGTCCAACGGATCGTTGCGCGGAAGCTGAAGTGATGAGCCGAGAGTGCTCAGTGCCGGTCCAGCGGATCAGCACTCCGCTCACGGAAATGCGGTTGCATC
>CAWZZZ010000102.1:5000-39622 GCA_963966595.1 Physocephala rufipes
GCTGGCGTCTCCAGCGAAATAAACAATTTTTGTTAGTGCCTTTGAATACATTCCAGCCGATAATGAAAACAACAAGCAAAATATCAGCCGAAATTTTCGACGAAAGCTGACGATACCAAAAAGGTTTGGTCGGTCAAATTTTTCTACGGCGGCGGTAGTTCAAAATTTTTGTGAAAAATGAAAAGGTGACTAAAGCGCAACAAAAAATTTTTGAAATCAAATTATAAAGTGATTTTTTTGACAATAATTAAAAAAAAATCTAGTGCCAATTTCATTAAAAATTATTCGGAAAAACTCTAATGTGGTTTTGGAGATAAGTACGAATTTTATGTTTTCTAGGACTTGTGTGCGAATTTTACTTTTATTTTTTTATTATTTTTACTATTAAAGTAATAACATACATTTTTGTTCCAGCTCAAAGTGCACCACCACAGACCAGTTTCGCATGCTTGTGGAAGAATTGAAGAAATCCCAGATAATGCGAGAGCAGTTCCAGATTTTGGAAGTAATAGCAGCAGAGCGAGGGAATGTGGGAGGCTATAACTCGAAAATTAAATTGTATTGCCCCCCCCCCCCCCAACAGAACGACAGCCGAGTGGAAGAAGATAAGTGATTAAATATTTATATATGTGCCTATATAGAAATATTGTGTTCCTGTAGGTTTGGGCTGATTTGAGAACGCGCATCAAGAGGAAGCTCGCCGATAACAGCAGGTAGCTTTTAAAAACTGGTGGCGGACCTGCGCAGCTACTAATGATTTCTTCCATGGAGCAGGAAGTAGATGTGCTTTGTGTACCAATAATGATGTAATAAATATGCTATTCTATTCAACGCGCTAGCTTCTACTTCAGCCGTCGCCGCTGCTTCAGAGATTACCGCCGATCCCGTCAGTCATCCGCCGGAACCGTCGATGGATGAAGCCAGTTTACCAGGGATTAGAAGGTACCGGATGGACTCCAATTTGTCCCAAAAACAACAATGGCGAAAAATCTCAAACAATATATTTATTATTTACGACGGCAGAAAGAATATCTGCAAGACATTTCCGAGTCGGGACGGTAGTGTGCTTCAGGAATATTGGAAGTTGCGAGAGCAATCAACCGCCTTGCATCAACGAGGGAAGATGAAGAAGCTGCTCGTACACTAGCGAACCTTTTTAAATAGGTCTTTATGTTTAGCAAACATATTTGTGATGTAATTTTAAGAAATGAAGTACCTTTTTGTTTTGTATTGAAGTAATTTTAAGTTCTTATATATATTTAAAATAGTATTAAGAAAAAGAAATGAAGTACCTTTTTGTTTTGTATTGAAGTAATTTTAAGTTTTTATATATATTTAAAATAGTATTAAGAAAAAGAAATGAAATGCTTTTTTGTATTGAAGTAATTTTGAGTTTGTTATGTACATATTTGTGATGTAATTTTAAGGAAAATACACTAACAATGTATTTGATTGCATTTTGTTGTCGATAAAGTTCCTAGCGAATAAAGGTATTAAAAACACAAGCCTTTTCCAATTTATTCAAGTATTTCATAATATATGTATTGAAAACTATATCTCAATCATAACAGTGATGGTGGTTCTGAAAAGAACTGATGTTCCCGATGCCATGATGCGATGATGTTGACGATGTTCCCACGCTAGTGTCTTCCTATACGAAGTTTATCCTTCTTCTTATGCATATGTTGTGTAACGCGCAACATGCATTCTCAATTTGAGTGTATTTAATTGGCGCATAGTACAGTCCTCTTTCATTTATTATTGTTCTGAATCAATTTTTCAAAATACTAAAGCATCGCTCAATAGTATTGCGTGCTTTGCAAACTTTGGTGTTAAATGACACAGCCTCCGGGGTTTTGCGGTAATCGGTAAGGTGTCATCAATTACGGCAGCAGTTGATATCCTGAATCTCCTGAGATGTTGACAATTAATTAACTTATTGAAACATAAAATGCTAAACAAACTTACCCAGCCGCCACGTATTCAGCTTACCGTTTCTGTAAGCTGTCTTTAAAATTTCATCAGTCATGCTGGTACGCCACACATAAGCATCGTGTGCTGCCCCTTGAACATGAGCATCCACATATCTGATAACCATGACAAAGTCGCATATCTGAAATTAAAAAACATGTTATCGTCACATATATATTCATTTTACAATTTTAATCAACATCATAGCATTTAAACTATAGAATCCTTTTCTATTATAATATAGACGGCTTCGTGCGCTCGGCGGTGCCATTATTTTCGCGTGAGTTCCGTCAAAGCATCCAATGGCTCCAGGCATACCAAATTTATCATAAAATTTCAGCTTTGTGTCTATTTCTTTTTTGTTCAGACATTTCGAAACGGATATATTTTGGACACACATGCCTCTCGAAAATGTCTAACAATTCCGATATGGTTTGACTCACCTTTACTTAGCTCATGGAGCCTAGCTACTCATTTCCTAAACTCTGCTAGTAGCGGCCGGTTGCTAAAAACCGCAAAAATAGCGATAACTTCGTGACAACAGCAACCGAAGTTGTTTTAATGTGTTTTATTTCTGTTAACAGTAATTGAAAACACTGCTTATCCACTCTGAAATTGGTCAAAAAAACTAAAAAACGGTCATTAGTACAATATAATACGGTAATATTTTTAGGAATGTAAAATACTAAAACCATACTCCTGCTCCGGTATCTCGAAAACGTTCGAGTAATCCCGCAAACGCTTCCTCTCCAGTGCAATGATCCTGGCTTGACGACGCTGTTACCTCCTTCTTAAACCAAGTATAGCTATTGACATGCTTTCAATATTTTTATACGTGTTTAATATTCTGAAATGTTTCACTGAAATAAATAGAAAAATTACCAAATTCGAATTGCTTTCAAATTGTTGATCTTATGCAGCATTGCCAGATGACGCTACAGCCGAATAATTTATTAAAAACTTAGTGCTTTAAATACGGGTGCACCTTAGCTAACGATCTAAACAGGTTTCCATGGTCTTCATATACAGCCCTTTCATAATTTTTGTTTACTTATAAATTTTAAACGCGATTATTCTCAATGGAAAACCACATAAGTAAACACCTAAGAGCGCTTAATTGTTATCAAATTCTATATTAGTAGAAAAATATCCCTTGAAAATAAAACATCGAAAATTGCGATTATTTCAGATTATTCTACATATAGTAACACTTTCCATGACATTGTGGAACATATACACATAACATGGCTTCCACGAGCCAATGGAAAGTGAAATTACACTCATAGCGGTTAGGCGAAACGCGATGAAAGTTCTACATTTTAATGATACCTGCGCGCTTTTCGACAAAGTCAACGTCGTCGTGTCGTTTCGTCGTGCCGTTTCGTTTTCGTCTTCTTACATTTTGAGGCCATGTATATCGGTAAATATGATCCGAAAGCTCTATCATAGCTCTAAAAGAAAGTTCTTTTAACAGCTTAACATATTTTAAAGGGTTTATCGGCTAAAAAGTTTAAGGCCCACAAAAATATTTCGTTTAGCCTTTAGGAGTGCAAAGGGTGCTTTGAATATTACATATCTGAATACATATCGCATATCTGAAATTAAAAAAACATGTTATCGTCGCATATATATTCATTTTACAATTTTAATCAACATCATGGCATTTAAACTATAGAATCCTTTTCTATTATAATACAGATGGCTTCGTGCGCTCGGCGGTGCCATTATTTTCACGTGAGTTCCGTCAGCGTACCCAATGACTCCAGGTATAGCAAATTTATCATAAAATTTCAGCTTTGTGTCTATTTCCTCTTGTTCAGACATTTCGAAACGGATGTATTTTGGACATACATGCCTCTCGAAAATGTCTAACAATTCCGATATGGTTTGACTCACCTTTACTTAGATCATGGAGCCTAGCTACTCATTTCCTATACTCTAGTAGCGGCCGGTTGCTAAAAACCGCAAAAATTATTATACCTTCGTGACAACAGCAACCGCGGTACTCTTCATTGTTTTAATGTGTTTTATTTCTGTTAACAGTAATTGAAAACACTGCTTATCCACTCTGAAATTGGTTAAAAAACTAAAAAAACGGTCATTAGTACAATATAATACGGTAGTATTTTTAGGAATGTAAAATACTAAAACATACTCCTGCTCCGGTATCTCGAAAACGTTCGAGTAATCCCGCAAACGCTTCCTCTCCAGTGCAATGATCCTGGCTTGACGATGCTGTTACCTCCTTCTTAAACCAAATATAGCTATTGACATGCTTTCAATATTTTTATACGTGTTTAATATTCTGAACTGTTTTACTGAAATAAATAGAAAAATTACCAAATTCGAATTGCTTTCAAATTGTTGATCTTATGCAGCAGTGCCAGATGACGCTACAGCTGAATAATTTATTAAAAACTTAGTGCTTCAAATACGGGTGCACCTTAGTTAACGATCAAAACAGGTTTCCATGGTCTTCATATACAACCCTTAAGTAAACACCTAAGAGCGCTTAATTGTTATCAAATTCTATATTGGTAGAAAAATATCCCTTGAAAATAAAACATCGAAAATTGCGATTATTTCAGATTATTCTACATATAGTAACACTTTCCATGACATTGTGGAACATATACATATAACATAGCTGCCACGAGCCAATGGAAAGTGAAACTACACTCATAGCGGTTAGGCGAAACGCGATGAAAGTTCTACATTTTAATGACACCTGCGCGCTTTTCGTCAAAGTCAGCGTCGTCGTGTCGTTTCGTCTTCGCCTTACATTTTGAGGCCATGTATATCGGTAAATATGATCCGAAAGCTCTATCATAGCTCTAAAAGAAAGTTCTTTTAACAGCTTAACATATTTTAAAGGGTCCATCGGCTAAAAAGTTTAAGGCCCACAAGAATATTTCGTTTAGCCTTTAGGAGTGCAAAGGGTGCTTTAAATATTACCAAAATCTTAAATAATTAACCAAGGTTTTTTTAGTTTTAGCACACTTTCAATAATTTAACAGCCTTATAATGTATCACGATACGAAAACGTTGACGAACACGAAAAAAATTCGAAACCAATTCCTGGCTCCGCTAATGAAACTTATTCGTTCACTTCGTCTCATTTTTCAATTTATTGTTGTTAGGATCTACAGAAAATGTGCGCTTGTTTACCTCCTCTCACTCCTCCTCTCCCCTCAGAACTAAGCAGCAATGCTTCTTTGCTGTGACGAATGCTTTTTTGTTATCATCAATTTTGACAACCCTCTCGTGAAGTATTCGTGGAACATTATCAAGTGATTTCCAATCGAACACGGGAAAGCATGTAAAAACACCAACAATAACCTAGTTTTCGATTCGTGTTCGTTACGTTTTCGTTATCGTTAAAGAAAATCGAAGATTACGTTTTCGTATCGTGATACATTATAAGGCTATAAATGTGTATCTTTATTGTATTTTTGACTTGCAGATGACAAAAGCCGATTTAGGCCCTAATTATGTAAACCGAAACGAATGGAAAGACTGCGACGCTGGCTTTGACAAGACGCTCGAAATATTTGTATTATGTAAATATTTGTATTATGTATTCTATCAGCTTCCTTTGATAAAGTCTCTTCTCCTATACGCTATAAACAAAACCTCTCGACAATTTGTCTCTCACCGTCGCGACTTGTCAAAAACAAATGGAGTCTTATGGGAATTAAGAAAAATATAAAACAGTCACTCTGCCGATGCGTACGACGACAATAATGGATAATTGTCTAATTTTTTGGTTGTCGCTCATCGTATTCCTGTTTTCTCTATTTGTTTACCCTGAAATGACATATCAAGAAGAAAATAAAATTGTCTAATATTGTCTCGAAATTTTCTTGTGTGAGTATTAATTAATGAGAATATATCTACTAAAATGGTAACGATTCCACATTCTTAAAATGGCTGGTTTAGAGGAAGCTATAATTGAGCAAGTCAGGTAATATAAATGCCGTTACGATTCACATGATCCCGGATATGAGAATATCTTGCACAAGGAAAAAATTTGAGAGGAAATTGCTGGCAAAGCAAACCTTGATGGTATATATAAATATAGAAACTAAATTATGGTGCGGTTTTTATATTTTACATTTCAGTCAGTTCCATTAAAAAAATGGAAGAATTTGCGCGACATGAGCAGGAAGTGTAAGCGAACGGGGTTTCTGGCCTCAGGCAGTGCAGCAACGACTCGGAAAAGTCGCTGGAAACATGAGAATTCGATAAATTTTATTCATGAGACGCAGCATTTTAGAAGGTTTTGCTTTCCATTAGCTAACACTATAATACATTAAATTTTTAGTACAATCTGCGATATATTAATTGACGACGGACCAACAACACCAACAGTATTTCTGCCGAAATTTTCGTCTACCCAGCCTGTTGAAACGCCTGAGCTTTCGTTGCCTCCCCAATCTGTTGAACCTCTCGAATTTTCGATACCTCCCCAAGCTCTTTCTCTGCCCGGACTTTCAGCAGGGCTGATGTTTCACAAGGTTCACAAGCAATGTCCGATGGGCGTTCTGAAAAGGGAAAGAAACCATACAAAGCAAGTCTTTACCATACACCCCTACGCCTACAGTTCATTAAATATTGAACCTCCCTGAATGATGTGACATTGGGTCAATTGATCAATACGGCGCAAAAGATTCTGGATACTTTGGCGAAGAACTTGACGGAAAGGAGCGAACGGAAGCAGGAACCAATCAAAACTTATTTTGCGGCGTTGGTGCAGGAGCTGGTGGATGCAAAGCTACCATGGCTTCAACGGTCGGTATTTGAGGAAATCCGACTAATAGCCCACAATACAATAGACAATTGCCACAAGGCAATAGACAATACAATGGACAATTGCCATAAGGCATCACAATAATATATTTATTTTTTCCAATTATTTCCAAACAAAAAATCTTTGAGCTGTGTTCTTAAAGAAAAGGCCGCGTTTACAGAAGAACCAGGTTATTCTGTAAACTTACCTGCTGCGTTCACATCCTGTGTCCAATTAGTCACATGAGCAAAAACTGTGAATTCTGTAAGCTTTCATAAACGTGGGAGGGTAACTCGAAAGAAACAACCTGATATAACCTTAAATATTGGCTTATTTGGCACTAAGGGAAAATTACACTTTATAAAATCACAAATAATTATAAAACCAAATATAAAGACGAACCTTCTTCCCGTATCAGACTCCGTTTTTCGGTTATATTTTTTCTGTTTTTACTCTTAAATCAAAAAATTGAACAGCGAAAATTGCCAATAACGCAGACAAAGCAGAAACGACTGGTTTCGTGATGCGAGCGATGATACTTGGACACATCCAGTCGAATATTATAGAATTCGTGTGTTTTCGGAAAAAGTTTTAAAGCGCATATAAAAGTAGCACACGGATACGTCACAAAGCCATGGGATCGGATGCGTTCAAATTTATTTTTTTCCTGACAACGAAACATCTGTTTTATGAAAATAATAAAAGAGAATAGAGAACAGATTCGAACTGAATGCAGGACATGTTTTTATAGAATAGCCTCAGAAGATTTGGATTTGCTCTCGTCGACAGTGGAGCATTGGTTTCTCATCCCCACTTTCTACCGATGCTGACATCGCCTTCAACTCTGTCCACTAACTCACTGTTGTAGTAATCGTTATCGTTAATGGATATGCTCCTACTATAATAAAGACCATTGCGGCATTTAAAAGGCCGCTCAACTGTCAACGCTATTAAACACGTTGGACAATAGCAAAATATATGAGAATACTGAGAAATAGCCGAACATGCGAATGACGCCAACTAACCGGAAAGAAATAAGTGCGAGAGAGACAACAGAAAGTGTAAATTTGCAGCCATCTGAAGAGCGTCCTATCTTCCATCTAGATGAGAATTTAAAATTCATTCTCGACAACGAACCGGTAATCTTCAAGAAGGTAGTGAACAGGGAAAGGCTTCAAAGAGTAAATGCACCTACCAGACTCAAGAAAGCTGCAATCGATCCACAACTATCAAATCTTAATAGGTTCCGACTACTAACCGAAAACATGGGCGACACCTGCTATCAGGAGGCCATTAACAGCACGCATAATCTTACAGTAAACAAGCCTCAAAAGGTAAAAGAGCAGTGGTGCCCTGCTATTTATGTAAATAATGTAAGATCAAAGGCGTTATTGGAATTTATTAAAAATAAGTTCGGCCATAAAATGGACGCTGTACGGTTAAAAAAGTAAGCTTCAATAGCTTAAAGCTACTTGTAAAGGAGGCTGACGTGCATACATTTTTCATGGAATAGTTTAAAAATTCCAAAATTGAAGCTTTTTCCCATATCCTCAAAACACTTAGAAAGCCATCAATACTGATAAAGGGCCTCTCAAGAGGCTTCTCGTCTGAGGAGGTTCATTCCAGTATGCGCAAAATTGATCCGTCCATCACGCTGGCGGTTAAGGCATTCGAAACAAGTCGGTCCAGAGCTAGCAACATAGACCTCGGTATTTTTGTCTGTAACGTGAGCAATAATGAGATGCTATCAACTTAAAGAAAACCAAGTTCCTCTTACAACGCAGTGTAAAATGGGAGGCTTTTAAAAGAAATTTATCAGTACAGTGCTTTAGCTGTCAGCGTTTTGGACATCTCAGCTCCTACTGTGCATTCAGGCCAAGTTGCGTGATATGTCGAGAAGAGCATGCCAGAGAGGCATGTAAAAGGAGTCTCGAAGAAGAAAACAAAATAGAAGTCAGCTGCGTCAATTGAGGCCAAGTAGGACATCCAGCTAACTTCAATGGTTTTCCGAAATCAGTGGAGGTCCTCCAGTCCAAGACTGGTAGGGCTGTTATTCTGGACAACCAAATTAAAGCTAGAAGGCAGGCTATGAGGGAAAAAATTAACGAACTTAATGTGGGACGACATTCTTATGCTGAGGTACTAAGGGGCCCCGCAAACAATCAGTTTTACGACTTCCTTAACGCATCACTACGTCTTTTCGGAGTCCCAGTAACTACACTAATTGCTCGTGTTCGAGAATTTTGGCCCAGTTACCGCCCCCTTAAAGAGCAAGATAAACCAGCCGCCCATCTTGGCTTCTTAGCCAGCCTGAGCACATGATGCTGAGTTTCCTTTCGGCAAATGTCAATTCACTGTCCTCAGACAAGATAATAGAAGTAGATTAACTACTTGGGTGACTTAGTTATACAGTAGTTGTGTTCAGTTTACGAGATACAACATAAAGGGCATTAAATATCCAGGACATTTTTCTAGGAAATTAAGTGAGGACGTCAAGAAATTTGTTGTTGTTTTTGTTTACAACAACAACAACGAAAATAACAAAAACGTCAAAAATTACAGCGATTTTGTATATCGGTAAATATGTTAAGAAAACTCTATCATAGCTCCAAAAGAAACTTCTTTTAACAGCTTAACATATTTTAAAGGGTTTATCGGCCAAAAATTCAAGTAAATTCAAGTAAAAAATTCAAAATACCAGTCAGTGAGTTTTGATTTTTAGAGCCCACGACAAAACCTGCACGTTGCATCTTTGCGACAAAAACCTGTAATATGCAAATAAATTGTTAATCTGTGGAAGTTGTTAGGTGCATTTCTTCACCATTTATTATTTATAGGTGTCATTTAATTGCAGTTGTCTAGTGCATGTTTCATAAAACCCTAACCGATCCCGTGCCAAGTTTACTGGGCGAACCAACCATCTCCTTTGATGTATCCTCTGTTTGAGTCTATGTGACTATTTGTGATTTATATTCGTTTATTCGTTTCCATTTTAAATCAACATGTTTCTAAAAAAACATACCTCAAATATAACACAAACAATTCCAACTATTAAATATAACCTAATGAAATATAGAAAGCATTGTTTCTATTATTAAGTTACTTTCCTCTTCATAAACTTCCATTTTTGTTTTGATTTTGTTACAAAATTTGGGTAAACAAACGATTTTAATTTAATAAACAAACATATGTTCTCTGCTAACTTCAGCGTCAGCAGAGTTTTGACGTGTCGCCGCGACAACTGTCCAAGGTTGTGTTATGCCATTAGTCATCCATTTGTTCGCGCGCAACAAATTACCAAAGAAATGCGTTTCTTCGTTTCCCTTTTGTAATTTGTTAATTCTTCTCTGCTTTGACAGATTGTAGATAAGCAGCAGCTAAAAATTCGGCTGACATGAATAAACAAATGTTAGTGCTCATCAACGCATTCCGGTCTTAAACTGTATGCCGAAGCCGAATATTGTTGAGTGCCGGTACCGTAGCAGCTATTGAATAAAACGCGACCAAAAAACCTTTCGCATGGACATAAGTGAAGCGGCGTCGTAAAAATTGAATACGTATCATTTGAGACGTCGTATAGCGAGGAGGTGTCTTTGATGCGCCCAAACAAATGGATGTCTAATGGAAAACAGACTATGTCTAAGGAAGAGTTTCTTTGAAGCAGCGGTGCTGACAAGACGTAGTATGTATTTGCGCTCGTTCATGTGACTCGAAGTAAGAACTTTTGAAGACAATACAAAAAACTAAATATATAATTCGTGATGAATACTGAGAGTAGTGGCGGTTTCACCACCGATCCACCGGACACAGGCATGATGGACTATGATAATAAAGACCATTGCGGCATTTGAAAGCCCGCTCAACCGTGAACGCTATTAAACACGTCTGACAATAGCAAAATATATGAGAATATTGAGAAATGGCCGAACATGCGAATGACGCCATCTAACCGGAAAGAAATACGTGCAAGAGAGACAACAGAGAGTGTAAATTTGGAGCCATCAGAAGTGCGTCCTATCTTCCATCCAGATGAGAATTTAAAATTCATTCTCGACAACGAACCGGGAATCTTCAAGGAGGTAGTCAACAGGAAAAGGCGTCAAAGTGTAAATGCACCTACCAGACTCAAGAAAGCTGCAATCGATCCACAACTATCAAATCTTAATAGGTTCCGAATACTAACCGAAAACATGGACGACACCTGCTCTCAGGAGGCCATTAACAGCACAAATAATCTTACAGTAAACAAGCCACAAAATTTGGAAAAGGTCGAAGAGAAGGTGCTATTTATGTAAATAATGTAAGATCAAAGGCGTGATTGGAATTTATTAAAAATAAGTTCGGCCATAAAATGGACGTTGCACGGTTTAAAAATGTAAGCTCCAATAGCTTAAAGCTATTTGTAAAAGAGTTTGAAGTGCATACATTTTTCATAGAACACTTCAAAAATTCCAATATTGAAGCTTTTTCCATATCCCCAAAACACTGGGAAAGCCACCAATACTGATAAAGAGCCTCTCAACAGGCTTTTCGTCTGTGTAGGTTCATTCCAGTATGCGCGAAATTGATCCGTCCATCACGCTGGCGGTTAAGACATTCGACACAAGTCGGTCCAGAGCTAGCAACATAGACCTCGGTATTTTTGTCTTTACCGTGAACAATAATGAGATGCTATCAACTTGAAGAAAATCAGGTTCCTCTTACAGCGCAGTGTAAAATGGGAGGTTTTTAAAGGAAATGGACCAGTACAGTGCTTTAGCTGTCAGCGTTTTGGACATCTCAGCTCCTACTGTGCATTCAGGTCAAGATACGTGAAATGTCGAGAAGAGCATGCCAACGGGGCATGTAAAAGGAGTCTCGAAGAAGAAAACACAGTAGAAGTCAGCTGCGTCAATTGTGGCCATGTAGGACATCCAGCTAACTTTAGTGGTTTTCCGAAATGAGTGGAGGTCCAAGGCTGGTAGAGCTGTTATTCTGGACAACCAAATTAAAGCTAGAAAGCAGGCTATGAGGGAAAAAATTAACGAACTTAATGTGGGACGACGCTCTTATGCTGAGGTACTAAGGGGCCTCGCAAACAATCAGTTTTCAGACTTCCTTAATTAACCACTACGTCTTTTCGGAGCCCCAGTAACTGCACTAGTTGCTCGTGTTCGAGAATTTTGGCCCAGTTACCGCCCCCTTAAAGTGCAAGATAAACCAGCCGCCTATCATGGCTTCTCAGCCAGCCTGACCCCATGGTGCTGAGTTTCCTTTCGGCAAATGTCAATTCACTGTCCTCAGACAAGGTAATAGAGGTAGATGAACTACTTGGGTGACTCAGTGGCTTATGTGGCCTATCATGGCTTCTCAGCCAGCCTGACCCCATGGTGCTGAGTTTCCTTTCGGCAAATGTCAATTCACTGTCCTCAGACAAGGTAATAGAAGTAGATGAACTACTTGGGTGACTCAGTTATACAGTTGACTGTTGTGTTCAGTTTACGAGATACAACATAAAGAGCATTAAATATCCAGGATCTTTTTCTAGGAAATTAATACCCTTATACACAAGTTCACTTTTTCAGAGACGACGTCGTCAAGAACTAGTTTTTTCGGCAATTTTTTTGGTTAGTATTCACAAGTTCACTTTTTAAGACGCCAAACAAATGTGTTTGTTTACATTTTTAAAGACGACGCCGTCGAGCTCTGAGGAACGATGTGAGATTGATTATTCACAAGTACGACATCATTGACGACGTCGTCCAAAAATTGGACGACACCTAGGTAGGTGTCGTCTTCTCATAAAAATGAAATTTTTAAAGCAAAATATTTTATGATATTGCATATTTTCAAAATGTATTTATTATTTACATCTATTTATTACTAATTACATATTATAATGTTAGTATTAAAATAATTCAATACTTATAATACAAATTAATGATATTGTCAATTTTACTCATATAATTAATAAAAAAAGAAAGAAAAACAAGATTGCTTTCTTTTAAACGAAAAATGCGTAAGTATAGTGGAATCACTTTTTTTTCAAAATTTCAACAACACAGAAAAGTAACGAATCAATAATTTAAATGGTATCACTTTTTTTCAAAATTTCAACAAGAGTGAAAAATAACGAATCAATAATTCAAATGGCTGTTAGTGATCATTCAGTTAAGCGCAGAAATAGAGTTGAAAAAAATAATAATTATTAATTACTTCATTATCAGTTTTTATTTATTTTTATTGAAATTTTTTCTTTTAGTGCAAAATTTAAAAATTCGAAACAGTTCGAGCCCTTGGTGCAGGAGATGGATAACTCTCCTGAGCTGGCTAGAGGCGCACCTCAGTTTAAAAAATATCGCCTCAAATGTGAGCAAGAGTGGGAGAGGATACGAGCGATTTTAAATTGCAATGGTCCTCCAGCTCTTTCCACTTTCGAATAGAAAAAGGTTAGATTTAATTTTTTCGTGAAAATATTTGCAAGTTTTATTAATGCTAAGTATTGAAGATTTGGCGTGACATGAAGGCTCGCGTAAAAAAAATTGGCGATAATTCGGCTGGGTTTGTGACAACAGGTGGTGGGCCCAAGACATACCACCCGTTGACGCCTATGGAGGAGTCTATTGCGTTCCTGTTGCGCCTCCATAGGTCGGCCGCACCATCGGGTACCTCGTTTGGACCTGGCAAAGTGGCAGTGAAGAGAAGGGCAATGGAGCAACTCTCTTCTCCACCAAAAGGTGCCCTTCTAGACGAGGAACCGTCCACCAGCACTGTGTGTAATCGATTTGAGGAAGGTGAGTGATAGGTTTGGCATTTTTGGCATTTTTAGCATTTTTAATAAAACATAAAATAGCAATAATAATAATAATATGCAAATTATAAATTATAATAAAATACAACACATTATTTTTATTATTGCTATTATTATAATTATTATTAAGTATTAATTATTAAAATAATAAAAATAATATAAATTCATATCTTAGATCAGCAGTTGGACTTCCTCCTAGAGGATTCCGACAGTACACCGCAGCAGCCAGTGGAACAGGCAATACCGCAAAACGTAACGAACGCGCCGCAGAATTCGTTTCACGAAGAGCAATTAAGCCTACTTCGTCAACAGGCAAAATTACTGTTTTCACTTCAATGTTTGTAAATTCATCATACAATTCTGCTTTTACACTATTTTTCGATTGCGGTTTGAAAGTAATCACTGTGTAAGAACAGAATTATATATATTCCTTTAATTTAAACTTTTTGTTATATAATACTATTATAATACTATCATAAACTATTTGAAAAAGCATATAATTGTATTAAATTTAATCAAATTCATTTAATCAAAAAATCAAGTTTTATTTTTCTTTAATAATTAAAACTACATATATACTTTTTTCAGATTTCTAATTATGCAGACACGCAAAAAACCTTAACGAGAATTGATTCAAGCTTAATGCAGTTAAACGGCTCTATTAAGCTCGTGACGTCTGCCGTTGTTTCCTTGAGCTCCACTGCGCTGGAGCTTTTAAAGTTGAAGCAACGAGAAGAAGAAGAGAGGCGAAGCGCAGCGGCGGAAGCCTTGCTTATGTTGCGGAAAAATTAGTGATTGGACTGGAAGGACCGTTGCAATTTAAGATTGCTTGTATCCTCTCCCACTCTTGCTCACATTTGAGGCCTTTTTTTAAATTGAGGTGCACCTCTAGCCAGCTCAGGAGAGTTCTCCATCTCCTGCACTAAAATAAGGAAAAAATAAAATATAAAAGAAGAAAAAATATGAATAGATAAAATAAACAATATGTATAAATAATAAAGTAAATGTAATTTGTAATATATATAAATTTAAAATATTTATCTCTTTTTATTATTATCGGTAGTCCTAAAAAGGACCGATTGTTTTACTCTAGAGCATACTGCGCGCGATTCGGTCACGCGTACTCAAGGCGGCCTCTGGTTGGTTGGCAACGAAATGACCAGCGGTTTCTTCGAAGCTTACTACTTCAAGCTGCTGATATGGCCACTCATTTTTGCAATATATACAAATGTTGTGAAGAGCACAGCAAGCATTTATAATTTTGGTGCTCTTCTCAGCCGAATAATGAAGGCCTCGTTCCCCAATTATGCACCGAAATCGGTTTTTTAAAACACCAAAACATCGCTCAACCACATTGCGTGCACTGCAATGGTTTTCGTTGAACAATGTTTCGTGGCGTTGTGTCGGGCTTCGGAACGGGGTCAACAAATATGGCTGTAGTGGGTATCCAGAATCACCTGAAAAATATAAGAACTATATAAAATATATTACAGTATAAATTTCTGGCACACTCACCAATCAACCACGTATTCCTTTTACCAGAAATATGTATAGAATTGAAATAATTCTTTACCGCGCTAATGTTCCACACGTACGAATCGTGGTTCGCCCCAGGATGCGTGGCATCTACGCATTTGATAACCATATTCTGGTCACATATCTGTAAGAGTTGTAAATTTGTAGAAAAGCAACAAATTAGTTTAATTAATTTAAATTTACTATCATAGCGTTGATGCTATAAAATCCCTTCCGGTTATAAAACAGGTGTTTGTCGCGTGATCCCGGGAGGCGGATTTTGACGTGGGTACCATCCACGCACCCAATCACACCTGGGAGTTTATACCGGGAATAAAAATGCGCCTTCGTTGCCACCTCTTGATCTGCGGTGCTTATTAATGAAATCCATTTCGCGCAGGCGTAATCTTCGAAAATTTGCAAGCATTCCGTCAGTATTCGTGAAAACGTTGCTTGCGACATAACAGAAATGCAAGAATTTGATACGCTTTTCTGATAACTGCCGCAAGCAAGGAATCTTAGGAATGCTGCGAATTTTACTTCTGGCGAAATGGATGACACATAATGCGACGTTTTCATCTTTGGTTTGAGGTCTCTGAGGATCTCACGGAAACAGTCCTTATTCATCCGGAAGTTCATTTTGAACCTATTTGTTCAAACAAATTATAATTTGTGCTAAATGATATTATAAAAAACTTACTCAGTTTCTGGCAAATCATAAATATTGGTCGCATCCCTTATGTGGCGATTGCGAGCAGCAATGCTAATACCAGCTTCAGGCTGGTTATCGCCCTCATCTTCCATAGCAAATTTCACCGTAGAGAACATTGAATTTCAGTCAAAATTTTCAATTCACAAACGCAAATTTTCAATTCACAAAACACAAAAGATCACTGAATTAAAAACCATTCAATTGAAATGATTTATGTGCGAAACTCAGAGTTGCAAAACCAATTCGCAAATAATTTTGAATAAAATTATTTGCATCAATATGACCACAAAAATAAATAAAACACGAAATAGTGATTCTTTCTATAATTTTCACATTTTATTTTTTGTTATTGATGTATTTATTAGTAGGATTTTGGAAAAAAAAGACAAATTTACAAATATTTTAAAAATTTATTTATAACATAAAATAAAACTCGTGTAAATCACATTGAATATGACAATATGATAAATGAAATGAAACACATGTATTGCGCATGCGCTGGAACAAAATAAGAATAGAGACGACGACGTCTCGAAATTCACCTTTTTAAAAGTGAACTTGTGAGTAATAAAATTTTCACTTTGGTGAACCTCGAAAGTGGACGGCGTCGTCTTAAAAAGTGAACTTGTGAATAACGATGTAAGTGAGAGCGTCAAGAAATTTGTTGTTGTGTTTGTTTACAACAACAACAACGAAAAAAATAAAAACGTCAAAAATTACAGCGATTTTGTATATCGGTAAATATGTTAAGAAAACTCTATCATAGCTCCAAATGAAACTTCTTTTAACACCTTAACATATTTTAAAGGGTTTATCGCCCAAAACATATAAGGCCCTCAAAAATATTTCGTTTAGCAGGTGCTTTAAATATTACCAATATCTTAAATAATTAACCAGGGTTTTTTAGTTTTAGCACACTTTCAATAATTTAAATGTCTATATTTATTGTATTTTTGACTTGCAGATGACAGAAGCCGATTTAGGCCCTAATCATGTAAAACAGAACGAATGGAAAGACTGCGACGCTGGCTTTGACAAAACACTCGAAATATTTGTTGTTGTGTTTGTTTACAACAACAACAACGAAAACAATAAAAACGTCAAAAATTACAGCGATTTTGTATTTCGGTAAATATGTTAAGAAAACTCTATCATAGCTCCAAATGAAACTTCTTTTAACACCTTAACATATTTTAAAGGGTTTATCGCCCAAAACATATAAGGCCCTCAAAAATATTTCGTTTAGCATTTAGGAGTGCAACAGGTGCTTTAAATATTACCAATATCTTAAATAATTAACCAGGGTTTTTTAGTTTTAGCACACTTTCAATAATTTAAATGCCTATCTTTATTGTATTCTTGACTTGCAGATGACAGAAGCCGATTTAGGCCCTAATCATGTAAAACAGAACGAATGGAAAGACTGCGACGCTGGCTTTGACAAAACACTCGAAATATTTGTATTATTTGTATTATTTTCGTCAGCTTCCTTTGATAAAGTCTCTTCTCCATTATGTTAGAAACACAATTTCGCGACAATTTGTCTGTCACCGCCGCGACTTGTCAAAAACACATGGAGTCTTATGGGAATTAAGAAAAATATAAAGCAGTCGCTCATCTTTTCTCTATTTGTTTACTCTGAAATGACATATCAAGAAGAAAATAAAATTATCTAATATTGTCTCGAAATTTTCTTGTGTGAGTATTAATTAATGTAAATATATCTACCAAAATGGTAATGATTCCATATTTTTAGAATGGCTGGGTTAGGGGAAGCAATAATTGAGCAAGTCAAGTAATATAAATGTCTTTACAATTCACAAGATCCTGGATATAAGAATATCTTGCACAAGGAAAGCATTTGAGAGGAAATTGCTGGAAAAATAAACCTTGATGGTAGATATAAACAAAGAAACTAATTTATGATGCGGTTTTCATATTTTACATTTCAGTCAGTTTCATTAAAGAAATGGAAAAACTTGCCTGACCTGAGCAGGCGGTGTAGGAGATCGGGGTTTCGGGCCTCAGGCAGTGCAGCACCAACCCGGAAATGCCACTGGAAACATGAGAATTCGATGAATTTTATTCACGAGGCGCAGCATTTTTGAAAGTAAATTTAGAAAGTTTTACTAAATTTAGAAAGTAAATTTAGAAAGTTTCCATTAGCTAACAATATAATACATTAAATTTTTAGTACAATCGGCGATATATCAACTGACGACGGACCAAGAGCACCAACAGTATTTCTGCCGAAATTTTCGTCTACCCAAGCTGTTGAACCACCTGAGCTTCCGATGCCTGCCCAAGCTGTTGAACCGCCTGAGCTTTCGCTTCCCCTAAGCTGTCGAACCGCCAGAATTTTCGCTACCTATCCAAGCTGTTTCTCTGCCCGAACTTTCACCAGGGCAGTTGTTTCACAAGCTTCACAAGCAATGGGCTTCGCAAGCAATCGTCCAATGGGCGTTCTGAAAAAGGAAAGAAACCAGACAAAGTAAGTCTTTACTTTGCACCCCTACGCTTACAGTTTATTAAATATTGAACCTCCCAGAATGATGTGGCGTTGGGTCAATTGATCAATACGGCGCAAAATAGTCGGGATATTTTAGCGAAGAACTTGACGCAAAGGAGCGAACGGAAGCAGGGAACAATCAAAGCTTATTTTGCGGCGTTGGTGCAGGATCTTGTGAATGCAAAGCTACCGCCATTGGTTCAACGGTCGACTGAGGTTCGAGGAATTTCCTCGTCATTGGTTCGAGGAATGCCGACTAATAGCCCACAATACAATAGACAATTGCCACAAAGCAATAGAGAGCCACAATTAATTTCTATTTATTATTTTATATTATAAAGATAATAATTATGTTATATAATGTAGGGTTATGAATATAAATGGAAGACAATAAAAGTGTTAATGAAATTAATATATTTATTATTTTCAATTATTTCCAAAAAATCTTTGAGTTGTGTTCTTAAAGAAAAGGTCGCGTTTACAGATGATTTGGGTGTGCTCTCATCGACGGTAAAAGATTGGCTTCTCTTCCCCACTTTCCACCGATGCTGACACCGCCTTCAACTCTGTCCACTAACTCACTGTTGTAGTAATCGTTATAACGTTTCAGCATTAAAAAATAATGCAATACTGTTGTTACCAAAATAACTCTGTCAACGTTGTCAGGGTTGGTATATATATATATATATATATATATATATATATATATATATATATATATATATATATATATATATATATATATATATATATATATATATATATATATATATATATATATATATATATATATATATATATATATATATATATATATATATATATATATATATATATATATATATATATATATATATATATATATATATATATATATATATATATATATATATATATATATATATATATATATATATATATATATATATATATATATATATATATATATATATATATATATATATATATATATATATATATATATATATATATATATATATATATATATATATATATATATATATATATATATATATATATATATATATATATATATATATATATATATATATATATATATATATATATATATATATATATATATATATATATATATATATATATATATATATATATATATATATATATATATATATATATATATATATATATATATATATATATATATATATATATATATATATATATATATATATATATATATATATATATATATATATATATATATATATATATATATATATATATATATATATATATATATATATATATATATATATATATATATATATATATATATATATATATATATATATATATATATATATATATATATATATATATATATATATATATATATATATATATATATATATATATATATATATATATATATATATATATATATATATATATATATATATATATATATATATATATATATATATATATATATATATATATATATATATATATATATATATATATATATATATATATATATATATATATATATATATATATATATATATATATATATATATATATATATATATATATATATATATATATATATATATATATATATATATATATATATATATATATATATATATATATATATATATATATATATATATATATATATATATATATATATATATATATATATATATATATATATATATATATATATATATATATATATATATATATATATATATATATATATATATATATATATATATATATATATATATATATATATATATATATATATATATATATATATATATATATATATATATATATATATATATATATATATATATATATATATATATATATATATATATATATATATATATATATATATATATATATATATATATATATATATATATATATATATATATATATATATATATATATATATATATATATATATATATATATATATATATATATATATATATATATATATATATATATATATATATATATATATATATATATATATATATATATATATATATATATATATATATATATATATATATATATATATATATATATATATATATATATATATATATATATATATATATATATATATATATATATATATATATATATATATATATATATATATATATATATATATATATATATATATATATATATATATATATATATATATATATATATATATATATATATATATATATATATATATATATATATATATATATATATATATATATATATATATATATATATATATATATATATATATATATATATATATATATATATATATATATATATATATATATATATATATATATATATATATATATATATATATATATATATATATATATATATATATATATATATATATATATATATATATATATATATATATATATATATATATATATATATATATATATATATATATATATATATATATATATATATATATATATATATATATATATATATATATATATATATATATATATATATATATATATATATATATATATATATATATATATATATATATATATATATATATATATATATATATATATATATATATATATATATATATATATATATATATATATATATATATATATATATATATATATATATATATATATATATATATACTCATCGTATTCCTGTTTTCCCTATTTGTTTACCCTAAAATGACATGTCAAGAAGAAAATAAAATTGTCTAATATTGTCTCGAAATTTTCTTGTGTGAGTATTAATTAATGAAAATATATCTACTAAAATGGTAACGATTCCATATTCTTAGAATGGCTGGTTCAGAGGAAGCTATAATTGAGCAAGTCAGGTAATATAAATGCCGTTACGATTCACATGATCCTGGATATGAGAATATCTTGCACAAGGAAAAAATTTGAGAGAAAATTGCTGGCAAAGCAAACCTTGATGGTATATATAAATATAGAAACTAAATTATGATGCGGTTTTTATATTTTACATTTCAGTCAGTTCCATTAAAAAAATGGGAGAACTTGCGCGACATGAGCAGGAAGTGTAAGCGATCGGCGACAGTGCAGCACCGACCCGGAAAAGTCGCTGGAAACATGAGAATTCGATGAATTTTATTCACGAGACGCAGCATTTTAGAAGGTTTTTCTTTCCATTAGCTGACACTATAATACATTAAATTTTTAGTACAATCTGCGATATATCAATTGACGACGGACCAACAACACCAACAGTATTTCTGCCGAAATTTTCGTCTACCCAACCTGTTGAAACGCCTGAGCTTTCGTTGCCTCCCCAATCTGTTGAACCTCTCGAATTTTCGATACCTCCCCAAGCTCTTTCTCTGCCCGGACTTTCAGCAGGGCTGATGTTTCACAAGGTTCACAAGCAACGTCCGATGGGCGTTCTGAAAAGGGAAAGAAACCATACAAAGTAAGTCTTTACCATACACCCCTACACCTACAGTTCATTAAATATTGAACCTCCCTGAATGATGTGGCATTGGGTCAATTGATCAATACGGCGCAAAAAATTCTGGATACTTTGGCGAAGAACTTGACGGAAAGGAGCGAACGGAAGCAGGGACCAATCAAAACTTATTTTGCGGCGTTCGTGCAGGAGTTGGTGCCACGGGTGATGCACAATGCATAAGGGTCCTTCCAACCCCGCTAAATATAAAGCCCACAAATATAGTGCATCGTGGGTAGGCCCCCTAGTGGGAGCTTCGTGGTGGCTGTGGTTGCCACCCAAAAATACGCGGGTAGAGACCATGAGTCTCCGCGAGAGTTGCGCGAGGAGGCAGACCTCCGTCAACTCAAGTGCCGGTGTTGTCCCAGCCGGCACAAGGCCTTAGATAGTGCCGAACTAGTTACCTGCGAGGAATGTCCTGCCACACACAGGCTTCCACAGGTACACGACAAAGCTACGGTTGGCTGCCGTAAGCGAAGTGGGTGCGGTTGCCGCCAGATAATCATAAAAAGTACGTTCACAGAGTTCGTACTCGCAACCCCGTGCGGGATGGCCCGCCGTGCACTTAAGCCATCATGGCAGGCGTGCACGTTAAGCACAAGGCAGAAATCGTGCAGGAGCTGGTGGATGCAAAGCTACCGCCATGGCTTCAACAGTCGGTATTTGAGGAAATCCGACTAATAGCCCACAATACAATAGACAATTCCCACAAGGCAATAGACAATACAATGGACAATTGCCATAAGGCATCACAATAATATATTTATTTTTTCCAATTATTTCCAAACAAAAAATCTTTGAGCTGTGTTCTTAAAGAAAAGGCCGCGTTTACAGAAGAACCAGGTTATTCTGTAAACTTACCTGCTGCGTTCACATCCTGTGTCCAATTAGTCACATGAGCAAAAACTGTGAATTCTGTAAGCTTTCATAAACGTGGGAGGGTAACTCGAAAGAAACAACCTGATATAACCTTAAATATTGGCTTATTTGGCACTAAGGGAAAATTACACTTTATAAAATCACAAATAATTATAAAACCAAATATAAAGACGAACCTTCTTCCCGTATCAGACTCCGTTTTTCGGTTATATTTTTTCTGTTTTTACTCTTAAATCAAAAAATTGAACAGCGAAAATTGCCAATAACGCAGACAAAGCAGAAACGACTGGTTTCGTGATGCGAGCGATGATACTTGGACACATCCAGTCGAATATTATAGAATTCGTGTGTTTTCGGAAAAAGTTTTAAAGCGCATATAAAAGTAGCACACGGATACGTCACAAAGCCATGGGATCGGATGCGTTCAAATTTATTTTTTTCCTGACAACGAAACATCTGTTTTATGAAAATAATAAAAGAGAATAGAGAACAGATTCGAACTGAATGCAGGACATGTTTTTATAGAATAGCCTCAGAAGATTTGGATTTGCTCTCGTCGACAGTGGAGCATTGGTTTCTCATCCCCACTTTCTACCGATGCTGACATCGCCTTCAACTCTGTCCACTAACTCACTGTTGTAGTAATCGTTATCGTTAATGGATATGCTCCTACTATAATAAAGACCATTGCGGCATTTAAAAGGCCGCTCAACTGTCAACGCTATTAAACACGTTGGACAATAGCAAAATATATGAGAATACTGAGAAATGGCAGAACATGCGAATGACGCCAACTAACCGGAAAGAAATAAGTGCGAGAGAGACAACAGAAAGTGTAAATTTGCAGCCATCTGAAGAGCGCCCTATCTTCCATCCAGATGAGAATTTAAAATTCATTCTCGGCAACGAACCGAAAATCTTCAAGAAGGTAGTCAACAGGAAAAGGCGTCAAAGTGTAAATGCACCTACCAGACTCAAGAAAGCTGCAATCGATCCACAACTATCAAATCTTAATAGGTTCCGAATACTAACCGAAAACATGGACGACACCTGCTCTCAGGAGGCCATTAACAGCACAAATAATCTTACAGTAAACAAGCCAAAAAATTTGGAAAAGGTAGAAGAGCAGGTGCCCTGCTATTTATGTAAATAATGTTAGATCGAAGGCGTGATTGGAATTTATTAAAAATAAGTTCGGCCATAAAATGGACGTTGTACGGTTTAAAAATGTAAGCTCCAATAGCTTAAAGCTATTTGTAAAAGAGGTTGAAGTGCATACATTTTTCATGGAACACTTCAAAAATTCAAAAATAGAAGCATTTTCCCATATCCCCAAAACACTGAGAAAGCCATCAATACTGATAAAGAGCCTCTCAACAGGCTTCTCGTCTGTGTAGGTTCATTCCAGTATGCGCGAAATTGATCCGTCCATCACGCTGGCGATTAAGACATTCGACACAAGTCGGTCAAGAGCTAGCAACATAGACCTCGGTATTTTTGTCTTTACCGTGAACAATAATGAGATGCTATCAACTTGAAGAAAATCAAGTTCCTCTTACAGCGCAGTGTAAAATGGGAGGCTTTTAAAAGAAATGGACCAGTACAGTGCTTTAGCTGTCAGCGTTTTGGACATCTCAGCTCCTACTGTGCATTCAGGCCAAGATGCGTGAAATGTCGAGAGGAGCATGCCAACGGGGCATGTAAAAGTAGTCTCGAAGAAGAAAACAAAATATAAGTCAGCTGCGTCAATTGTGGCCAAGTAGGACATTCAGCTAACTTTAGTGGTTTTCCGAAATGAGTGGAGGTCCAAGGCTGGTAGAGCTGTTATTCTGGACAACCAAATTAAAGCTAGAAAGCAGGCTATGAGGGAAAAAATTAACGAACTTAATGTGGGACGACGCTCTTGTGCTGAGGTACTAAGGGGCCCCGCAAACAATCAGATTTCCGACTTCCTTAATTAACCACTACGTCTTTTCGGAGTCCCAGTAACTGCACTAATTGCTCGTGTTCGAGAATTTTGGCCCAGTTACCGCCCCCTTAAAGTGCAAGATAAACCAGCCGCCAATCATGGCTTCTCAGCCAGCCTGACCCCATGGTGCTGAGTTTCCTTTCGGCAAATGTCAATTCACTGTCCTCAGACAAGGTAATAGAAGTAGATGAACTACTTGGGTGACTCAGTTATACAGCTGTTGTGTTCAGTTTACGAGATGCAACATAAAGGGCATTAAATATCCAGGATATTTTTCTAGGAAATTAAGTGAGAGCGTCAAGAAATTTGTTTTTGTTTTTGTTTACAACAACAACAACGAAAACAATAAAAACGTCAAAAATTACATCGATTTTCTATATCGGTAAATATGTTAAGTAAACTCTATCATAGCTCCAAATGAAACTTATTTTAACACCTTAACATATTTTAAAGGGTTTATCGCCCAAAACATATAAGTCCCTCAAAAATATTTCGTTTAGCATTTAGGAATGCAACAGGTGCTTTAAATATTACCAATATCTTAAATAATTTACCAGGGTTTTTTAGTTTTAGCACACTTTCAATAATTTAAATGTCTATCTTTATTGTATTTTTGACTTGCAGATGACAGAAGCCGATTTAGGTCCTAATCATGTAAAACAGAACGAATGGAAAGACTGCGACGCTGGCTTTGACAAAACACTCGAAATATTTTTATTATTTGTATTATTTTCGTCAGCTTCCTTTGATAAAGTCTCTTCTCCATTATGTTAGAAACACAACTTCGCGACAATTTGTCTGCCACCGCCGCGACTTGTCAAAAACACATATAGTCTTATGGGAATTAAGAAAAATATAAAGCAGTCGCTCATCTTTTCTCTATTTGTTTACTCTGAAATGACATATCAAAAAGAAAATAAAATTATCTAATATTGTCTCGAAATTTTCTTGTGTGAGTATTAATTAATGTAAATATATATACCAAAATGGTAATGATTCAATATTTTTAGAATGGCTGGGCTAGGGGAAGCAATAATTGAGCAAGTCAAGTAATATAAATGTCTTTACAATTCACAAGATCGTGGATATAAGAATATCTTGCGCAAGGAAAAAATTTTAGAGAAAATTGCTGGAAAAATAAACCTTGATGGTAGATATAAACATAGAAACTAATTTATGATGCGGTTTTCATATTTTACATTTCAGTCAGTTCCATTAAAGAAATGGAAGACCTTACCTGACCTGCGCAGGCGGTGCAGGAGATCGGCGTTTCTGGCCTCAGGCAGTGCAGCACCAACCCGGAAATGCCGCTGGAAACATGAGAATTCGATTAATTTTATTCACGAGGCGCATCATTTTTGAAAGTAAATTTAGAAAGTTTTACTAAATTTAGAAAGTAAATTTAGAAAGTTTCCATTAGCTAACAATATAATACATTAAATTTTTAGTACAATCGGCGATATATCAACTGACGACGGACCAAGAGCACCAACAGTACTTCTGCCGAAATTTTCGTCTACCCAAGCTGTTGAACCACCTGAGCTTCCGCTGCCTGCCCAAGCTGTTGAACCGCCTGAGCTTTCGTTGCCCCCAAGCTGTCGAACCGCCAGAATTTTCGCTACCTATCCAAGCTGTTTCTCTGCCCGAACTTTCACCAGGGCTGTTGTTTCACAAGCTTCACAAGCAATCGTCCGATGGACGTTCTGAATTAGGAAAGAAACCAGACAAAGTAAGTCTTTACTTTGCACCCCTACGCTTACAGTTTATTAAATATTGACCCTCCCAGAATGATGTGGCATTGGGTCAATTGATCAATACGGCGTAAAATAGTCGGGATATTTTAGCGAAGAACTTGACGCAAAGGAGCGAACGGAAGCAGGGAACAATCAAAGCTTATTTTGCGGCGTTGGTGCAGGATCTTGTGAATGCCAAGCTACCGCCATTGGTTCAACGGTCAACTGAGGTTCGAGGAATGCCGACTAATAGCCCACAATACAATAGACAATTGCCACAAAGCAATAGAGAACCACAATTAATTTCTATTTTTTATTTTATATTATAAAGGTAATAATTATGTTATTTAATGTAGGGTTATGAATATAAATGAAAGACAATAAAAGTGTCAATGAAATTAATATATTTATTATTTTCAATTATTTCCAAACAAAAAATTTTTGAGCTGTGTTCTTAAAGAAAAGGCCGCGTTTACAGATGATTTGGGTGTGCTCTCATCGACGGTAAAACATTGGCTTCTCTTCCCCACTTTCCACCGATGCTGACACCGCCTTCAACTCTGTCCACTAACTCACTGTTGTAGTAATCGTTATCACGTTTCAGCATTAAAAAATTATGCAGCACTCTTGTTGCCAAAATAACTCTGTCAACGTTGTCAGGGTTGGTATATATATCCGTACGGAGCACTCTCCAACGGTTCGCCAAATTCCAAAAGTATTTTCTATTAACACTCGAGCTTTACACAAGCTCCTATTGAAGAATTCCTTATCGGCGGCTAAACTTCGACCAGGGCATGACCTCATTATGTTAGGTTTTAAGGGAAAAGCGCTGTCTGCTACAAAATAAAAAGGGATTTTTGTATGCTTCCTGGTAGAGTAATCCGTCGATGGATCTGCTAGTATTATTAAAGACTTTCCCGCCAAATGTGATGCGCAGGAAAACCCTACCATCCCTTTGGCTAACCAATGCTCAAACGTCCACAAACGTAAACGTGTATGCATCACAAGCTGCCAAGAGCACAACGCAGAAGGATTTCTTGAAGTTATAACGACCCACTATTTCTTGGGTAAACAACAGAAAAATGGTTGCCATCGTTTGCCCCTAAACAATGGGGCATACCGTTTTTCTCATAGATCATTTTTGTATTTGCGTACCAATCAGTGAGTTTTGGTGGATACATAGATAACGTGTAGCTCCTCACAAATTGCCTCGCACTTTTCGTAGATTATTTTTCGTACGGTGGAAATCCAAATTTTATAAGCGCACGACACGTTGCATCTTTGCGACAAAAACCTGTAATATCCAAATAAATTGTTAATCTGTGGAAGTTTTGAGATGTATTTCTTCACCATTTTTTATTTATATGTGTCAATTAATTTCAGTTGTCTAGTGCATGTTTCAAAAACCCTAACCGATCCCGTGCCAAGCTTACTGGGCGAACCAACCATCTCCTTTGATATCTCCACTGGTTGAGTCTATTTCATTTCCATTTTAAATAAACTTGTTTCTAGGAAAACATACCTCAAATACAGCACAAACAATTCCAACTATTTGAAATATAGAAAGCATTGTTTCTATTATTAAGCTACTTTACTCTTCATAAAGTTCCATTTTTGCTTTGATTTTGTCACAAAATTTGGGTAAACAAACGATTTTAATTTAATAAACAAACATATGTTCTCTGCTAACTTCAGCGTCAGCAGAGCTTTGACGTGTCGCCGCGACAACTGCTCAAGGTTGTGTTATGCCATTAGTCATCCATTTGTTTGCGCGCAACAAATCACCAAAGAAATGCGTTTCTTCGTTTCCCTTTTGTGATGTTTTAATTCTTCTCTGCTTTGACAGCTTGTAGATAAGCAGCAGCTAAAAATTCGGCTGGCATGAATAAACAAATACTAGTGCGCATCAATGCATTCCGGTCTTAAACTGCATGCCGAGGCCGAATATTGTTGAGTGCCGGTACCGTAGCAGCTATTGAATAAAACGCGAACAAAAACCTTTTTCTTGGGTATAAGTGAAGCGGCGTCGTAAAAATTGAATAACAGCATTTTAATGTAAAGTCACGACGTACACGAAGCTGGAAATTTTTGGAATTTTTGTTTATGTATTTTGTATGTTTGACAGATCGGTATAACATAAACACGAAAAAGTGACGAAAATTTCCCAAGCCGAAAGTTCGTCTAAAATGGGATCTTCCTATGTATATTCAGGGTTGATTGTCAGATCGACGAATAATGTAAACTCACTTTTGGTCGAAATAATTGTCAGACGCGACGAACACAAAACGGATTCGTGCTGATTACTTCATTCCAGTTTTAGCGTCTGCCGGTTGTGTATTCATTAATAACAAAAAAAAAAAAGAGTGATAATTATAATAAATTTAGAATATTAAAATTGGGGGAATATTGCAACCTACTCGAATTCCGGCAGCTCCAAAATATTTGATTCGTCCCTCAGAGGTCTCCATAAAATATTCATATGCCTTTCTTGACGACGTTCCATTCGAGATCGATAAATATATATTGCTAATGCCATTCTTGAATTCCCATATTTATTTATGCTATTAATAATTGTTTTATTGTACACAATTTATGGTTATTGACGCTAATAATTTTCTTCCATTTTCCTCTATAATACACTGTAAACACTTTTATTTGCAAACACTACACAATTAAGCAAACAATTTTATTATTGTGCACCAATACTTATTAATATTCTTTGGGGAATGCCAAAAAGTTTATTACTTTATTGTTGCCATACCCAATAATAAGAAGTATTTACTAAAATTTTAAGCTGAAACAATGTACTTTCATAAATTTTCTCGAATATCCCTAAAAATATTTTTGACATGTGGCAACAATATCAAAATATCCCCTCATAAAACCAGACGAGACAACATGAAAAAGTTACATTATACCAATTTTTCTTCATGTCGTGTACGTCTACGTCTTCGTCTATGTCTTCCAGTGAGTTTACATTACAATGCTGTAAGTGTCATTTAAGACGTCGTATAGCGAGGAGCTGTCTTTAATGCGCCCAAACAAATGGATGTCTAATAGAAAGCATACTATATCTAAGGAAGAGTTTCTTTGAAGCAGCCGTGCTGAAAAGACGTAGTATGTATTCGCGCTCGTTCGTGTGACTCGAAGTAAGAAATTTTGAAGACAATACAAAAAAAAAATAAATATATAATTCGTGATGAATAGTGAGAGTAGTGGCGGTTTCACCACCGATCCACCGGATACAGGCATGATGGACTATGATAATAAAGACCACTGCGGCATTTGAAAGCCCGCTCAACCGTCAACGCTATTAAACACGTCGGACAATAGCAAAATATATGAGAATACTGAGAAATGACCGAACATGCGAATGACGCCAACTAACCGGAAAGAAATAAGTGCGAGAGGGACAACAGAAAGTGTAAATTTGCAGCCATCTGAAGAGCGTCCTATCTTCCATCCAGATGAGAATTTAAAATTCATTCTCGACAACGAACCGGAAATCTTCAAGAAGGTAGTCAACAGGAAAAGGCGTAAAGAGTAAATGCACCTACCAGACTCAATAAAGCTGCTATCAAACACAGCTATCAAATCTTAATAGGTTCCGACTACTAACCGAAAACATGGACGACACCTCTCAGGAGGCTATTAACAGCACAAATAATCTAACAGTAAGCAAGCCACAAAATTTGGAAAAGGTAGAAGAGCAGGTGCCCCGCTATTTTTGTAAATAATGTAAGATCAAAGGCGTTATTTGAATTTATTAAAAATAAGTTCGGCCATAAAATGGACGCTGTACGGTTTAAAAATGTAAGCTCCAATAGCTTAAAGCTATTTGTAAAGGAGGTTGAAGTGCATACATTTTGAAGCTTTTTCCCATATCCCCAAAACACTGATAAAGCCACCAATACTGATAAAGGGCCTCTCATCAGCCTTCTCGTCTGAGGAGGTTCATTACAGTATGCGCGAAATTGATCCGTCCATCACGCTGGCGGCTAAGGCATTCGAAACAAGTCGGTCCAGAGCTACCAACATAGAGCTCGCTATTTTTGTCTGTACCGTGAACAATAATGAGATGCTATCAACATGAAGAAAATCAAGTTCCTCTTACAACGCATTGTAAAATGGGAGGCTTTTAAAAGAAATGTACCAGTACAGTGCTTTAGTAGTCAGCGTTTTGGACATCTCAGCTCCTACTGTGCATTCAAGCCAAGTAGCGTTAAATGTCGAGAAGTGCATGCCAAAGAGGTATGTAAAAGGAGTCTCGAAGAAGAAAACAAAATAGAAGTCAGCTGCGTCAATTGTGGTCAAGTAGGACAACCAGCTAATTTCAAACTAACTTGGTTTTACGAAATGAGTGGAGGTCCAAGGCTAGTAGAGCTGTTATTCTGAACAACCACATTAAAGCTAAAAAGCAGGCTATGAGGGGAAAAATTAACGAACTTAATGTGGGACGACACTCTTGTGCTGAGGTACTAAGGGGCCCCGCAAACAATCAGTTTTCCGACTTCCTTAATTAACCACTACGTCTTTTCGGAGTCCCAGAACTGCACTAATTGCTCGTGTTTGAGAATTTTGGCCCAGTTACCGCCCCCTTAAAGAGCAAGATAAACCAGCCGCCTATCTTGGCTTCTTAGCCAGCCTGACCCCATGATACTGAGTTTCCTTTTGGCAAATGTCAATTAACTGTCCTCAGACAAGGTAATAGAAGTAGATGAACTACTGAAAGAATTTCGCCCAACAGCTCTGCTCCTGCAGGAAGCAGATTAGAGACAGAGGAAAATTTTCAAGAATTATAATTTTATTTGCAACCACTCCCGCAGAGGAACTGGAATGCTAGTAAACAGCTCCCCAAAATACTCCATAATTTCAACAATTATTATTTTTGAACCGCAATAATTATTATTTTTGAACTGATATTATTTTGAACCCATCCGGAAGGTCGAAAAAATGTGCTCTTGTCTTAATTTTTGTTCCCTGTAGCATAGGCAAAGCCTTAGATTGTGCTCTAGCTCTAGATGACCTTCTCTCAAAAATCGACCATTGCAGTCATTTCATACTAGGTGGAGATTTAAATACGAAGCACAGCTCCCGGGGTGATTCTATGAACAATCTAAATGGCAACGCCCTATTCGCCTGGTATAGTAGGAAACATTTACCCTTCAACATAATAGCCCCGCCGGGTCTTTCGAGACCTGCTTCTTCGTCTCACATTGACTTCTTCCTAGTTCCCCAAATCTTATTTCACCAGCACTCAACAGAAATTACAACTGCGTCACTTTGGACGTAATCTCGGACCACTTCACAATATTCTTGACTCTCCAACCCCAAGCCCTTCGACCCCTGTTTACCAGCATACACATTCAAACCACTTTTGAGAAAATCAACTGGACATATCTTCTGGCCGATCCAGAACACCGTATCGCTTTACTAAATATGAATCCCGACAGAATTTTGTCTAATAACGAAACAGACCCCATAATATCCGCACTTACTTTCTGTATCAGAAATTGCGTAGACTCCCACCCCTCCAAATCTTCCCCAAACCCAACAACCAAAAAATTTCCCGTGAAACGCTTAAGCTCTTTAAACTAAAATAATATTGGAAGGATAAGCTCAAAAGAGTAAATTCCGCTTATCGAGAACTGTCTGTAAGGGTCTGCCTCCTAAGCAAAATCATCAAGGACAGGGTTAAAATTGATCTGAATGACCACTTAAAAAAATAACTTAAACGCCTACAACCTGGACCTCATATCTTCAAAGAAATTTATCGCCTTACGGGGAGGAAAAAAACAAGAACCCTCCTAAACCTGCCGTCGGAAATCAATGGCACAACTCTCCCCTCCATGTCCGAATAGCTGGATAATCTGGCAGTCTACTATTCAGACCCATATAGGGATTCTACGCCCATCTTATACCCTCAACACTCGCTTTCCATTACAACGGAATATAACGACTTCTGGGAACAGAACCACGGCACAACAATCACATTTTTCTCGCCTAGTAATAAATCAGACTCTCCTTCCAATAACCAAACTTCTGTGACAATTTCCACTATAGAATCTATTATACACACACTAAATAATAAGAGATCTTCGGGTCCCGATGAAATAAGCAACTTCATAATAAAAGAATGTAGAAAGGCAATCTCGCGGCCTCTAACAATAATAATAAATAATTGCATTAATAACTCCTACTTTCCGGCAGTATGGAAGCAAGCCAAACTTATTCCTTTTCAAAAAAAGTAAACTCCCACCGTGCAGACGATCTCAGACCAATCTCACTCCCCTCAAACATAGGGAAAATACTCGAAAGTATCATCAAAAAACAACTTGAAAAATTCACAGCTGAGGATAATATAGTTCCCACCCCATACTGAACACTCACAATTGTATTTTCAGGATGTAATATTGAAAAACCTGAGGAGAAAATACTGCACGGTTGCTTGTGCTATAGATCTCCAAAAGGCATTCGACCTCGTGTGGCACGAGGGAATTTAAAAAAAGTTAATCTCTATCAGTTGCCCTCTTTCAGTTTAAAAAAAACATCATCCGAAGTTTTCTCCAGAAAACTTCGCTAAGAGTTCACCTAGGAAGCGAAAATTCTTCTTCCATTCCCATCAAGTCAGGTGTCCCACAAGGGTCAATACTTGGCCCACTTCTCTTTAATATTTTTCTTCACGATTTTCCAAATCCAACTAGCTTGTTCTCTGTACTCTAGGCAGATGACACCATACTCTACAGCGCACACCCCAGAACCCACAAGGCCCTCACCCAAATGCGATGTTATATAAATGAAACCATCCAGTACTACCAGAAACGGGGAATTCATGTGAATTGGAATAAATACGATATATATATATATATATATATATATATATATATATATATATATATATATATATATATATATATATATATATATATATATATATATATATATATATATATATATATATATATATATATATATATATATATATATATATATATATATATATATATATATATATATATATATATATATATATATATATATATATATATATATATATATATATATATATATATATATATATATATATATATATATATATATATATATATATATATATATATATATATATATATATATATATATATATATATATATATATATATATATATATATATATATATATATATATATATATATATATATATATATATATATATATATATATATATATATATATATATATATATATATATATATATATATATATATATATATATATATATATATATATATATATATATATATATATATATATATATATATATATATATATATATATATATATATATATATATATATATATATATATATATATATATATATATATATATATATATATATATATATATATATATATATATATATATATATATATATATATATATATATATATATATATATATATATATATATATATATATATATATATATATATATATATATATATATATATATATATATATATATATATATATATATATATATATATATATATATATATATATATATATATATATATATATATATATATATATATATATATATATATATATATATATATATATATATATATATATATATATATATATATATATATATATATATATATATATATATATATATATATATATATATATATATATATATATATATATATATATATATATATATATATATATATATATATATATATATATATATATATATATATATATATATATATATATATATATATATATATATATATATATATATATATATATATATATATATATATATATATATATATATATATATATATATATATATATATATATATATATATATATATATATATATATATATATATATATATATATATATATATATATATATATATATATATATATATATATATATATATATATATATATATATATATATATATATATATATATATATATATATATATATATATATATATATATATATATATATATATATATATATATATATATATATATATATATATATATATATATATATATATATATATATATATATATATATATATATATATATATATATATATATATATATATATATATATATATATATATATATATATATATATATATATATATATATATATATATATATATATATATATATATATATATATATATATATATAT